>JAVLUX010000014.1:32348054-32595554 GCA_032164185.1 Moxostoma hubbsi | reverse complement strand
TCAACAAGCATGGGTGAATGACGTATGTATGCAATTTCCCATGAAATCCGTCCCGACAGCTCTAAAATATTTATAATATAACATCAGTATTATTTGTTTATCAAAGTGTATTTGGGTAAAGTAAATAAATGGTTTGAAAGATGGATTTTTGTTGCACTCTCTCATAAATATTCAAAACAAATTTAACAAAAAAAAGTTACATAGTGTAGCTTTAAGAAAAGAAAGTTTGACTAATGATCTTATTACAGTATAATGAATTGTGCAAGTTTTGTTTATGTAAAATAAACATTAAACTGACATGAAAGCCCCCCACAAAGCCACTTGTTTTTTACCTCTAGTCTGACACATTAGTCATGGTTTATGACTGGAAGAATAAAGGGTCTTAAAGTAGCATTTTGTACCATTGGGCTGAAAAAAGGACCCTATAAAAAGCCTTTTTATATTAAATATGTTTACTGAGTTTTAATGTGTCAATGTTTTTGTGCATGTCAAATATCTCTGCTAGTTATATCCTCTGTTCCACTCTTTGCTCTCACAAATCAGTTCTGCCTGTACAGAAAGCTGTAAAGCAGGGTTTCCTAAATGGGGTTCATAAATCCCCCTAGGGGTTTCTGAAATAATTGCAGTGATAGAAATTCCAATGATGAAAAAAAATCACAATAGCTAAATTGTAAAAAAAAAAAAAAAAAAAGTTGCAATATAATAAGAGTAAGAAAAGATCAATTCTAATAGCATGGGTTCTTCGAGCAGGATCGGAAATAGGTTTAGGGCAACAACAACAAAAAAAAGACATTTTTTTTATGACATTTTAAATGCAGGGTCAAAACATGCCCCCTTAATTCCTTTTTTATTTATTAATTTTATTCTAGGCCTAGTTGTACATATGTCACACAAAATAACATTTTATAGATAACAGCCAAAATATTCAGTAATATCATTTTAATTAATTGTATTTTACATAAAATGATGACAGTTCTTATTCATTATATTATTATTTGTGTAAACCATACATAAATCCATTCCTTCATCAATTGTCTCATTCAATTAAATTTACGTGCAAATTATATTGCGTACGATTTACACACATTGCTTGTTTTTTTTTTAAGTGGTGGCTCAGTGGTTGAGGCTCTGGGTTACTGACCAGAATGTTAGGGGTTCAAGCCCCAGCACCACCAAGATGCCCTTGAGCAAGGCCCTATATGAAGGGGGTTCAACCAGGGCTCCATACAAGCTAGAACCGCTACTAAGCATAATGAAATAAGCCAATCGTATTAGGAATCAGAGCACTGAAACCACCCAAATATGGCAGAGAGGATAGTTCACTCTATTTACATATGGCCACCTGGAGATGGCGCCAAGTACATGACACAGACTCAATGATGGCTCAAATGACACAGAATGGAACTGAATGAAATCTCATTACTCATGCCTACATGCTTTAGAGAAAGCATTCCTTTATTCATTGTTGTATTTGCATGTGTAATTAGTTCTTCTGTACAATATTGTTTTATTTTATTTGGAGAGGCTTTTGATAAATTATATTTGTAATGATAGAACTTTTGTTTTGTTCTATCAACAAAAACATTTTACTCCGTTACAGGTGACATAATTGGGAACAAAACAAAAGCTTTAAAAACAAATTAAAAGATTTTCATAGCTACCTAATTTACACCCTGATATATATAAAGAAGTACATTTTTGGCTCAAGTTTTTGATTTTTCTTTTTTTCTGTCAGTAATTTCTTAGGCTGATAGTCTCAGAATTTATCGTTTATCTCTAGCATTTTTCTTTTAAAAAAACAAACACTTTTTATAAGTTATAAGCCTTTAATTTTGGGTATCCCACTGAAACATTGATGAGGTTACGACTGAAAGGAGGGAATGAAATGCTGTGTCATCTTTAGCTGACACTAAGGTTACTTTTTTAAAAACCCACAGAGCTTAAATGGTTCAATACACAATTTAGATTAAATGGGTCATAAAGTTTTGGAACACCACCAGTAAAGAATCTGATGAATCTGCACTGCATTTGACTCTTTGTTCATAACTCTTTGTGTTTAACAGGTGAATAAGACCAGTATAGCCTGGTCCCTGGGCTACATGCTTGCACAGTCCAACATGATCCCATCAGAAGGGAAAATCCTCAAACTACCCATAAACAACGTTCTCTTCACTGGACTTCTCCTCATGTTCTCTGCTCTGACTATTATCACCCTAACATACCTCGTCATTGCGCTGGCACACTTCTGTTATTGAGGTTTTTGCACTTGGTTCTTGCCAGTAAGACTAGTGTCCCATTTAGGGAGGTTTTGTAAGTCAGGAGAGATCCTGATGTGTCACTGTAGATCCACCTACTAGAGGAGGAGTTTTAATTTTTGGAACCTCAAACTACTGTTTTGAAGGTCCAACAGAGCTAAAGTTGTCAAGATAGGTGGAACTTACTTAGTGTATTGGTGACTTAAACAAATGTGTTATAACCTATAATAAATTTAATAATAAAAAGTCAGGCCTGTCTTCCTAGTCAGGCCATAGCAAGCTCTTATCCACAATATTCCTGAGTCCCATGATGCTTTGCGGGCTCTATGGGTGGAACTTCCAGTTAAGCTCAAACAATCATTATGTTAAAATTACAGAAACTTGAGAACAAATGATCACAGGATTATATCGATGTTGTTCTTCCCTACCTATCTGTTAATGATTATGGATTTCAGGATGATGGCCAAATATCACAAATATAGAAGCATTTTAGTTATTTGTTGAGTCTTTATCATCCGATGGAAGAACCTGAGCAACCTGAAAAACTATGTAGCCTATTAGCACCTTTACAGCTGTAAAATTTGGACATGTTTTGAGAACTGTAGATAATTATGGTTATTGTAAAGCATATATTGAATTTAGCCAGAACCTGAAGAGTTTGTTGTACCAAGATTCTGTACTTATTGCAGATACAGGGGAGGTTCAGACAGCAGGATGTTCGTGTAACATAAAGGTGGATAATATAAATAACCCCCGCTGTTCACTTTTTGCCAATAAAGTGGAAAGAGCACACAAACAAATTAAATATTGACTTAGATGTTCCTAAGTCATTCCTTCTGTAGGCAGCCAATGGAAGAAGCATCATCTGAAACTAGAGCTCTGCGCATTGCGATTTGGTTTCTGATCATAACATTGCTGTTTTAGATAAAAACTTCAGTTTCGCTTGATAACCATCAACTGCACACATTGTCCAGGGAATTTTAAAGATATCTTACAACATTTAAAAAGCAAGAATCCAACTGCGTGGCACGCAAACAAGCAGAAACCGGCTACACACAAAATGGCAACCAATTGCACTGCCGTTAGCCAACCAAAAATTCTGCCCACCTTGTGAAATATAGCGGACTCCCTGAGAATATTGTGGATACTGTGGATTTGAATGAAGACACTGCAGAGTAAACAGCTGTAGCTTATATCAAATGTATCTATTATGGACTTGGCAATGTTTTGATTGTGTATTGCATCTAATGTTTGTCTCACTCCATTGCATCCTGCCTTATGTATTTTACATATCTATTTCTGCATGTGCTCTTCGGCACACATTGCCTTTGGTTAAAATACGTCATAATACTCGAAATACATTTTATTGTTGTAAACTGACAGTGCAGATAGACTGATGATTATATGGCTTGAAGTTGCAGTTTACAACCAAAAAGAGCATTATATTTTATATTGTATGTGTTTTGTGTGTACAGTATGTTTTGCTGTTAAAGGTAACTCTTTATAATACCTTTAAATAGTAAACAAATATTATATAGTGATCATCTGTTAAGCATTATATAATGTAGCCAAGTTTGTTAATGTTATTAAAGTTCATATAAATTGTTATAAGTCTAATGACACATTATGTCCTGAATATAGAAAAAGTTCACATGCACAAACCTCAAGAATTGACGCTCAATAAAAATTTGGGGTAAGGTGTAACACTAGTTGGAGTCATTTGTAAGAATAAGAAGCAAATAATGAGCTTTACATTGACACAGCTACATGCATCAGACACCTTTCTCAAAAAAATGTTGTGTGTGTGTGTGTGTGTGTAATATATATATATATATATATATATATATATATATATATATATATATATATATATATATATTATTTATTTTTAATGACTAAGCAGGCTGAAAATAACCTAAGTTGGGGGGTGTTAGGTGGCAATGGGTCTAAAGGCTCTGCGGAGTATAAGGTACTTTTGATTGTATTTTCTCCCAAAACACAGTAACAAAAACGATCACAGTACTTTGCTAAACACCTGTTTGTCACTATACACTGCAAAATATCCCTGATCCATGACATTTTTGTGTGCAATGTCTTAAGTTTGATTTTGAGGTAATTTAAACAAATATTTAATCCTTTTTAAAGTGTTACAAATGTATGTAACTAATGAGAATCCCTGACATTATCACAATTATTTTTAGACAAAATACTTATTTGTCATTTTCAGTATTATTTAAGGTGATTCAATTAAAAAAAAAAAAAAAAAAAAAAAATAACTGTTCAATAAGTGAAAAGATATATTTGTTCTGAAACATGTTTAAAGTGTGCTCACATTGACTGATCCACTCACAATGGAGACGAATTTGTTATAGAATACATGAGATGTTCTGAATTGCCAAATATAATTGAAATTGTGGTTATGTTTACCAAGTATTATCTTAATTTGTTTCTCAAAAAAACATTTTGCTTGAAAGTTGAAAATGTTTAGCCTATAGTCTAACCATATAGTCACTATATTTTCCAGATACCCATTTTTTCCACCTGGGGACCTTTTACCCAAAATGTGAGGGCATTTTACCCTCCCTCGCCACCTTTAAAAATTATTTTAATTGAAATAACCTTCCGTTATTGTTTCTTTTCAACACTAATTATGTTGCTCCATCGATATAGGGCCTACAATAAAAAGAAATGTATTTTATAAATCTTGATATTTTTCGATCTTGCACATTTTCCTTATGGTGTGCCTTTAGCCTTGTTGTACCCTACTACTTAAGTGTTGTACCCTACTACTTAAGTGTTGTACCTTACTAAAGTGTTCTAACTCACCACACCCCTGTACTTTTCAATATACAAGATTGATCATAACAAACTAAACAAAATTTAAGCTTAACTTTGTTCAAAATTACTTTCCCGCCTCAGAATCCGTTGTAGATTAAAATGTTGCTTTCAAAAGGAGGAAACGGCACGTGTGACATCCGGAACAAAGTGAGTAGGCCTATGTAGACTACACAAGCGCAGTAACCTCATAACTCACCCTTAAATCCCACATGCTACCAGCAGATGTCAGTACAGTCATGTATATGTACTCTAGTAGCGATAAATAATTTCCAGACAGACTCTTTCAGGACTGTGAAACGCAAATTGTTGTTTGAATAGCTGATGTATAATTTGCTTTGTAAAATTAAAGCGATACAGGTTTCAAAGTCCAACGATAACCGACTTCTCCATACAAAAATGTACCATTTGACTATCATTTCCGTCATACGTTTGCCTATTTCTGTCATAATACGTTAATATGTGATCTCAGTGTAAGAAGCTTTTTGATTTTCTTGTTTGTTATCTTACCTTTGTGGAGGCTTAAACACATTTGCCTCAGTTTTATTGTATTATTTATGTAAGTATTTTAGCGGCAACTGTGGCACATTTAAGGGTATTTTTAATGTGGAGTTTGTGGCTTGTGAACACAAGAATTAAGATTGAAGTTCGTTTGACGAAATAGATTGACGAAAGTTAATTTTCTAATGGATAAAAAATGAGATTATAATTTACCACGATTTTTGTGTAAACAAGTAGGTACTTTTCATCAGGAATACGGCATAAGCTGAAGCACTCTGCTCAGTACAATAACTCTCCTCAGTATGTCTTTTTTTTTTTTTTTTTTTTTAAGTCTGTTCTCATGTTACACATCGCATTCCTCTCCAAACCTCCGCTCCGCTTCTCAAGTTAACCATCCTCCTGCAACGTGTTGCTTTCAGAGCTTTGTTCTGAGACATAAGAAGCTTTGCATGGGAAACTAATGAATAAACCCAGGAAAACTCAAAACCACGGAACAATGTGACTGGTGCGGTTAACATGGGAGTAGCATGAAGTTTACAACCTGAAATAAAAGTGTGTTGGCAGAGATGTGCAGCACAGGAATGAAGATGATGTGGCGCTGATGCTGCGCGTGCTCAGCCAAAGGCATTGTGTTTACAATGGTAAGTTAGAAGCCTATCCTTTTCAGCTCATTCAATTAAATTCAAAATGTTTAACTTAAATTGCTTTTGCACATGAACTGAGTTCCTGAGTTTACAATATTGATCACTTAAAACCACTTGGTACTTTGCACAGGTCCTGTTCAGTGATGGAATTTAAAACACAGAATGCATAAAATATATAGCACAGAATACATATTTTGTGAGATGCATGGGACTGAACCCTGAGATATCGTTGAATAAAAGAGGATTGCTGTTAGAATATAAATGCATGGGGTTATATATCTGTATTCAGTGGAAGATAAGAGTTCTGAGTCCGATGAAAATAATTTGCTTCAGTGTCTGAGCTCTTTACAAGGTAAAGCAGTACAGCTCATTGTTTGTATTGAGATCAGAGCTTTTGAAGTACAGTATGCTTTTATACTCTGCAGAAATCTACAAAAGTCAAGACTCCGTCAATTATGCCCTGCTGATGCTTCTGAGAGTTGTTCAACAACGGTGCTTAATTTTTTCCAACATTTGGAATTCTCCATAGTATTTGTCCCAGCTCCAACCCTCCCCATCAAGGAGGGACTCCACTAAAATCCTTGACTCAACAAACCCCAAGTTCAGTGTGTTCTGTCCATGAGAGATTGTTTTTCAGTTATCATGCATTGTGTAGCAATTATTTATAGAAAAGGAGACAAAATATTGAGTGCCTCCTGGCAGTGGAAACCAGATGTTGATCTGGACTTTAGGGTCCATCTGGAGGTATTTTAACAAGATTACCCTGTCTTATGAAAGAAATAACAACAATCATGCCACACAGGGAGATTTGGTGAATTTCTGCATGGCATTCAGTCATTTTGCACGAAACCCCTAATGCTTGTTGTCTGCTTTTGTCTCAATGCACTCATTTGCATTGAAAACATTCCAGCAGTGATTTTAAGGCACTTCCCATTTTAGTTTGGCGAGATCAAAGAACTTTTCTTTTGGCATGCCTTCCAAATGGTTTTGCTGGCATGGAGGTGATGTCTGATTGTGGGGTTGTTGACACCAGGATGCTAAAAGCACTTACAATTGTCCAACTGACAAAATATCAGTTTTGGTGAAAGTTTTGTTTCTTAGAACATGCTGTATGTGGTGACAAGATACATTAATTTATCACTGCTGAAGTTGTTAAAATAAATAATAGTGGCAATGGAAGTTTCAGGCATGATTGTGTTTTTAAGCCATTGTCTCATTTATACACTTTTACAATCTTTTGTCTGATTAAATATATATTCTTGTTCATTTAACCTCAAGGATATTTTTTATACTTGATCAAACCAAGACAAATTTGTAATGGCATAAAACCAGTTATTTTAGATGTTACCACATAAAGCACACTTTTAGGTTAATTGTTTTAAAAATAAACGTGTGCTTCATGTGGTAATATCTAATAATAGAGTTTTAATCAAGTCAAGTCATCAGGAATTAACCTGAATACATGATAAGTTTACAACAATAAAACTAATTTTAAGGGTGACATGGGTAACAATTGCGGGTTTCCAATTTTTACAGTGCAGGTGCCCTGACAAAATATTTTCACAGTGTTGATTCTTGAGTAGATAAGTGTTTTTGCCTGTGAAAACTCATATAACACACTTTACTACACAGTGAACCTATGGTTTGTGATATTTATCTTATGAAGTTGTCAGATTTCTCACATTTTTAGTGAAAGATCATACAACAATGAGAAAGTGATGTTTCTACTACTCATCTTTACAGAGGGTTCTATTCATTTGTGGAGGTTTATTTGTACTGTATGGAGTATGTATGTATTTATTTTTGTGACAGTTGACTTTTCCATGAGATTAGAAAAGAAAAACTGTGTGTGCACTTTAAGTCTGAAGTTAGGTTCTTGACAACATTGGATAACTGTGCAGCTCTGTCCAAACAAACCAGGTTTGTGACAGATTTATGGATTATGAAAACCCACATACTATTCCCATCCTTAAACCTGTCAGTTACTCTCCTTGTATGAAAATCCACCAAATCAGTACATCACTGCCATTATAGTGTAATCTTACAAGTGTTTGCAGTTTAAGTTGATACAGAGTTTTATTCCAAATTAAAGCTGTAACATCTGCTAAGTGTGTTCATTTCTGAACATCTTTAATTCTGTGCCATCACTAGAGTTTTGCCAGTTACTAAGTCACTCATGAGAGTGCAGAGAGAGCTATATTTGCTATTTGCTATTTTCTGAATATGTCATAAATATAAAATTTCACTTATTAAAAACATTTGATAAAAACAATTATTAGATGTGGGAAGACTGAGCAATATGATGATGACCATGAATACTCAAATCTCTAAATATCCTGCAGTGGTCTCATCCTGCATCATTAAACTTCTAGCAAAAAGGCTTCAATGAACTGGCCAAGAGAGAAATGCTCGGGGTTGGGTTGCAAAAGCGTCAAACGAGCATGAGAAAAACGCCGTAGATAAGTCCGGGCATAAATCACGACTTGAGGTTCACTGTCATTTTCCCCTTTTTCTACTTGTTCTCTTATATTTTCACCAATTTGTTATTATTAAGACTTTCTAACTTCTTTCGTTAAATCCACAACAACACCTGCAGATTGCACCCATTTCGAAAATACTAGTGGGTGTGGAAACTTGCAGCTCCTCTGAACAGGATTGAACACATTTGGGCTATTTGATTGAATGATTGTGTGTGGAGACATTATTTCAGTAACATGAACAATAGAATTGCTTAATTTTATAATTTCTAAAACCTTCTCAAATCATTACAAACTAGGGCTAGGTATTAGTACAGTTGTCCCGACTCGATTCCTATTCACAATACAGTTCACTTTGATATTGATTCATATGGGTATATTTCAGTTATAATGTCCCTTTTGCTTACATATGAAAGAAATTCTCTCCCAGCTAATGTTGTTAATTATACAGGGGACCTTCTTACTAGGTACATTACAAAAATATTAATTTTACTAATTATATTTATCAGCTTTTCATCATTTTGGTTACATTTTGGCTTTTTAAAAATGAACAAATCCATGTATTGAACCAATAAATAAGACATAATTTTAATATATAATTTTTTGTTATATGGTTATTGTTTATTTGTGCAGGTTTTACTATTTACAATTATTTACATATTCAATTTACATTGATTCGTTGAACACGTGATAAAACTGGTACTGTCTCTATCACAACACCGCATTTCTGTGCGCATGTTAAGGTCTGAAACTTGAATGGTTAAATCTCATTTGTGCTATGCATGACTGGAATTAAATATAATTGTTTTGTTGATTTCAATCAACAACTGACTGTTAAGAACAGAAAGGGTATTAAAAGAGACATTATTCAATGACAGATGGGTCGTGGATCTTATCTTTGGACACACATTACATGGAACAACTTTTACTTTCAACACATAGTGAAAGGATCTCGCTGCTGTATAAAGGTCACGAAGCATTGACAAATCCTTATTTTTACCCAGCCCTATTCCGAACCAGCCCAATTTTTCCCCACACAATTCATTCAAAATGAGTCCAACTGGGCAGGATCCCGCCCATCTGGCAACACTGCTGTTGAGCAAGAGTTAGATGCTGTGTCCGAAAACTGGAAAATGAAAAAGGATAAAGGCACATCAGAATCCAATGTTTGCGTCATGCCCGTCTACTGAGATTCATCTGATCAACTTAAGGCAGCATAGATTTATCCTTGGCTACCAATGAAATCCCAAAATCCTGTGCGTGCGGATCAGTAGCGGTTGAACTCAAGAAAAAAAATGACGGCCAAAGAGGCCATTTACAGCCAAGGGGGGTTTATTTTTTTAATATATTTTTTTTACAACATTTGATTCAATGTTTATCGAGGAAATTATAATGTAGTTATTAATTATACACTTGGTTTTGGCCAAAACTCTCTTGATTATGTTTTTCAGATTATTAGACCTTTGTCGTTAATACTGAATGAATGCTGGTATCCTAGCAGTGATGTGACAGAGTACTGCCTCGGAAGCCTGTCCGAAAACAGTTTTTAGAGGTACCTTCATATGCAAACGCTGTCTGTTAAGTTATTGACTGAGAAGTCAGTAAGACAACAAGACAGCTGCCTCAGGATTTGGCCACATCCAATAACATCAGATGTACTGCATTTTTTTATTTTTTTTTATTTTTTTACCATCTGCATCTGTACAAAATCACTTCTGTAGCAGCAGTAGTAGAATAACCAAAAAATTGCAAAAAAGTGCCATGGTGTTACCATGGTCATTATGACATGGTATCATGATAATACCATGGGATTCCTTGAAGTGCCTTAGAGTAAATATCATTATATGGCTATATCAAATACCATGGCATTATCAACCGAAACTTTACCATGGTACCAAAGTACTTTTTGAAGTGTAATAATCTAAATGCGGTTTTGTAAATGTAGTTATCTATCGGATCTAACGCCCTGTGACCATCATCCACTAATGATGTGGTGACATAGTAATACTGAAGGGCTTAAGGCTTTTAAATCAAAATCTGCATGACATAAACCTACTGTAAGAGCTGATTCATGTTTTTTATTTTTTAATCACAACTTGAGATTTGTCGCTGATATACACACATTCTCTTGAAGCCATGTCTGCCAAGTAATTGGCCTTCATGTTAATGAGAGGTGGCCTATAGCAGTGAGAGTGTATGAGCCTGGCAGAATGGGATAGCCATCAAGGGAATAAGAAAGGATTGTTTGAGGAAGTAGGGACATTGTAATAATGGCCACTCACCTGGTCATAATTGTTAAGGTTTTGCAGCCAGGAAGTAAGTACCAGGGAGAGACAAAATGTAAACATTCAATAAATGTGTGTAGCTATGTGTAAAATCATTGCAAGTAAGTTCTCCATCATTTTGAATTATTTAAATCCATTTAATCACTTATTTTTGTCAGTTTGTTCTGCATTTGTCCTTTCAGACAGGTTTTATGCTGAATTATATATATACAGATTGTTCTGGACTTGGATGCTTATTGGTTAATATAGCGTACCAACCATGCTAAAATACACAATATAGTTGTAGCTACTTTGTGTATCATTGCACAACTCCCAAAAAAGCCAGCTACCTTAGTTTACATGTGAGGGATATCACTTAATGGATCTGAAAATGTGTGGTTTTTATGTTTTTATTTTGTAGTAACTGTTTTATAAAAGCAATAAGACACTGCATGAATGGGTTGGGGCCTGTATTTAAGCAATTAGGTATGAGAAGCCTAGGTATATTGGGAATATTATCACAGCTTTTAACAGCCACCTAATGTTAAATAGTGTTCATGACATGAATGTTGATGTGCCTTTAAGATGACTTCTATGGTGTATTTTATTATATGAATGTACGCTGTTCTTATGTGAGTGAGCACGCATGCATGGGTAGAGAGAGAGGGAGAAGAATGCTCGAGTGAATAGAGAGATGGCCGCTCTACCGCTGACAGTTGTTACCGTATGCTAATGCACTCACTTCCACTTGTGAGGAATGTGTTGGAGAATTGTGTGGAGTGTTTCCTTTTTCTTGTTGATTTCATCTGGGCAGCCTTCAAACCCTCTGAAGAAGCACCTTCAACTGTGACTATACTCACAATATAGCACAGCCTGTCTTATTCCTTAATTATTAACAGATTGTTCCAGTCCTGGATGCCGTCTAGTCAGCATTGTGAACCATTTTCATATTTCCATTGATCATGGTGTAATTAATGTTGGGATGTTGGGGGCGGGGGCGGGGCGGGGGGGGGGGGGGGGGGGTGTTGTGCTTGCTTGTTTCGTGAGGAGGAAGTACTCCTCCAGCTTTTGCACTGGGATCCTCAAGCTCCAGTGCATGAGTAGTTTTCTCAGGAGTTGCAAGAGAATGAGAAAGGAGACAGCTGAAGTGCTGCAATTAAGCTAAATGAACCACCTGTGTGCTAGAACAGGCATGTGGGAATGAATAGGGGCAGTTCTGATAAAAGGACCTGAGCATGGCCTTATGAAACGTAGCACTGATATACTGTGGTATAAGTGGCTGGTCTTGCAGAGGCTCTCTTGATCCAATTGGATTTTCTTCAACGAGTAATGTTAGAAAGGGAGAAAGGCAGAGTATAAAAACCACCTTGTATGTTAAAGTGGCAGCTGCCATATTATGATGACTGTAAATAGTGAGCTGGAACTAAAAGCCTGCTTTGACTGCACTGATTGGAGTGTTTTTGAGGCTGCAGACACCAATCTGGATGAGCTCACAATTACTGTGACATCATATATCAGTTTCTGTGAGGATATGTGCATTCCTACTAGGACTTATTTAGCATACAACAATGACAAACCATGGTTTACAGAAAAACACAGGCAGCTTTGTCAGGAAAAAGAGGATGCTTCAAAGTTTGGGATAAAATCTTGTACAATCAGGCCAGGAACACACTGAATAAGGAAACCAGACTGGCTAAAAGAAGCTATTCTGATAAGCTGAAAAACAAGTTTCCATCTAAAGACCCTGCATCAGTGTTGAGTGGCCTGAAACAACTTACTAACTACAAGACTCCTACCTCCAACACTGTAGTGGACCTGGTTGTGAACTGTCTGATGATGACTTGAATGTGTTCTATTGTAGTTTTAAAAGGCCCAGTCTCACACCCCACACCCGCTCTGACATTCACTTCACACAAACATCAACACTTCCTGCAAGCCCTCTCCTCCCCCCTCCTGCAACTCAACCTGCAACCTTCACGATCAGTGAAGAGGAGGTGTGCCGTGTCTTCTAAAAACAAAAGACAAGGAAAGCACAGGGCCCAGATGGTTTAAAATCCTTTGCTAACTAGCTGGCCCCCATCTTCACACTGATCGTCAATAGATCACTGGAGCAGTGTGAAGTCCCATGCTGCTTCAAATGCTCAATCATCATTCCTGTCCCAAAGAACACAAAATCACAGGACTTAATGTCTACAGACCCATCACTCTGATGTCTGTGGTCATGAAATCATTTGAGAGACTGGATTTGGCCCACCTGAAGTACATCACTGGACCCTTTCTAGATCCCCTTCAATTTGCTTATCAACCAAACAGGTCTGTGGATGATGCAGTCAACATGAGATTGCATCATGTCCTGCAACATCTGGACAGACCAGGGACATATGCAAGGATCCTTTTTGCGTATTTCAGTTCTGCTTTCAACACCACCATCCCAGCTATTCTTCAGAGTAAATTGCACCAACTCTCTGTTCCTACGTCTATCTGTAAGTGGATCACCAGCTTTCTGACGGACAGGCAGCAGCTAGTGAGACGGGACAAAACTAAGCACTGGTGCCCCGCAGGGATATGTGCTCTTCCCACTACTCTTCTCCCTGTATACAAATGACTGCACCACCAAGGACCCCTCTGTCAAGCTCATGAGGTTTGCTGATGACACTACTTTTATCTGCATCATCCAAGATGATGATGAATCTGTATACAGAAGGGAGGTTGAAAGGCTGGCTCACTGGTGTAGTCAAAATAACCTGGAGCTGAACACGCTCAAAGCGGTGGAGATGATTATGGACTTAAGGAGGAACATACAAACATTGACCCCCCCCTCAATATTCTAAACAGCACTATGACAGCAGTCATAAGTGGTCCTGGGTGCTACCATCTCATAGGACCTGAAGTGGGAGACCCACATTGACTCATGGCAGGCCAAGCAGAGGTTGTACTTCCTTCGCCAGTTGAGTAAGTAACTTTCCACAGGTGCTGCTGATATATTTCTACTCAGCATTCATTGAGTCTGTCCTCTGCACTTCAGTAATTGTCTGGTTTGGTTCAGATACCAAATCGGATATCAGAAGACTACAAAGCACAGTTTGGACTGCTGAGAGGATTATTGGTTGCCCCCTGCCCTCACTTCAAGAACTGTAGACTTCCAGATTGAGGAAAAGGGCTGGAAAAATCACACTGGACCCCACTCACACAGCCCATTACCTTTTTGAACTGTTGCCTTCTGGCAGGCACTACAAAGCACTGAGCACCAGAACCGTTAGGCACAGGAACCGTTTTTTTTCCCTCTGGCTATCCATTTCATGAACAGTTAAAATTGCCCCATTAAGCAATAATTAATGTGCAATACACAGCTTAGTCTACTGTATTTATAGTTATACAACATACCACACCTATCTGCTATTACTTTCGTATATAACAGATTTGTATTTGTATGTATATATATATATATATATATATATATACACTCACCTAAAGGATTATTAGGAACACCTGTTCAATTTCTCATAATGCAATTATCTAATCATCCAATCACATGGCAGTTGCTTCAATGCATTTAGGGGTGTGGTCCTGGTCAAGACAATCTCCTGAACTCCAAACTGAATGTCAGAATGGGAAAGAAAGGTGATTTAAGCAATTTTGAGCGTGGCATGGTTGTTGGTGCCAGACGGGCCGGTCTGAGTATTTCACAATCTGCTCAGTTACTGGGATTTTCACGCACAACCATTTCTAGGGTTTACAAAGAATGGTGTGAAAAGGGAAAAACATCCAGTATGCGGCAGTCCTGTGGGCGAAAATGCCTTGTTGATGCTAGAGGTCAGAGGAGAATGGGCCGACTGATTCAAGCTGATAGAAGAGCAATTTTGACTGAAATAACCACTCGTTACAACTGAGGTATGCAGCAAAGCATTTGTGAAGCCACAACAAGCACAACCTTGAGGCGGATGGGCTACAACAGCAGAAGACCCCACCGGGTACCACTCATCTCCACTACAAATAGGAAAAAGAGGCTACAATTTGCAAGAGCTCACCAAAATTAGACAATTGAAGACTGGAAAAATGTTGCCTGGTCTGATGAGTCTCAATTTCTATTGAGACATTCAGCTGGTAGAGTCAGAATTTGGCGTAAACAGAATGAGAACATGGATCCATCATGCCTTGTTACCACTGTGCAGGCTGGTGGTGGTGGTGTAATGGTGTGGGGGATGTTTTCTTGCCACACTTTAGGCCCTTTAGTGCCAATTGGGCATTGTTTAAATGCCACGGCCTACCTGAGCATTGTTTCTGACCATGTCCATCCCTTTATGGCCACCATGTACCCATCCTCTGATGGCTACTTCCAGCAGGATAATGCACCATGTCACAAAGCTCGAATCATTTCAAATTGGTTTCTTGAACATGACAATGAGTTCACTGTACTAAAATGGCCCCCACAGTCACCAGATCTCAACCCAATAGAGTATCTTTGGGATGTGGTGGAATGGGAGCTTCGTGCCCTGGATGTGCATCCCACAAATCTCCATCAACTGCAAGATGCTATCCTATCAATATGGGCCAACATTTCTAAAGAATGCTTTCAGCACCTTGTTGAATCAATGCCACGTAGAATTAAGGCAGTTCTGAAGGCGAAAGGGGGTCAAACACAGTATTAGTATGGTGTTCCTAATAATCCTTTAGGTGAGTGTATATATATATTTAAATATATATATATATATATATATATATATATATATATATATATATATATATATATATATATATATATATATATATATATACACTTATATATTTAAGCAATATCACATGAGCAAGAGTGCGATATGGCCCTACATCAGCACTGCAGTGATTCGGCCACAGGCCGAGTGCCATAGGTAATCACGGCAGTGCTGATTTAGGGCAATGTGGCATGATTGCAAGTGTGATATTGCTTATATACAACAGTTCAATGAACAAGTACATTTTTAAAAAGGAGGAAAAACTGAGTACGGTCATAAAAACACATTTGTGCACGGAACTACATTCTTACGCGACGGATCAGAATCTGCCGTTGCTGGTTCAAACCAAATGATGCACTCAAGCCTCCGTTAGTAATTCAAAAATATCACTTCAGAAATAGTATCATGGATTGTGCTGTTTCTACCAAGTTATTGGATAAACAAGGATGGATGTGAGTGTGTGTTTGTGAGTGAGTGAGTGAGTGAGAGAGAGAGAGAGAGAGAGACAGAGAGAGAGAGAGAGAGAGAGAGAGAGAGAGAGAGAGAGACGGAGCGTGTGTAAACCTGTTGCCACACACAAGCAGAGATGCTGTCAGCTTTCTGAAGATCAGCTTTCTCAGTGGAAAAATAGCTGTCTAAGCGGGGGTAATTCTCCCTTTTCGTGGTAGCCGGTGCACAAGAGACTTTCACTATAGAAACCGCAATGTCCTCCATCATTTTGAACATTACTTATTCTCCAATGTCGAAACTCCAGTCATTTTCTGAGATACTGAATTTGGGATTTTCATTAGTTGTCAGTTTTAATCATCACAATGATATGAAATAAACATTTGAAATATATCAGTCTGTGTGTAATGAATGAATATAATATCCAAGTTTCACTTTTTGAATGGAATTACTGAAATAAATAAACTTTTTGATGATATTCTAATTATATGACCAGCACCTGTATATACAATATTTACAAAATCAGGGTTCTTGCTTTTTTTCTCCAAAACCAGCATCAAACATTACTAAAGTACCTTAGAATATCAACTGTATAACAAAAAGAAAAGATACAGTAAAATAAATGAAAAAAAATTAAATAAAGAATATGCTTAAATTAAGCTGTTGCTAATCAACCTAATACACATATAAGTTTCAGCATGTTTTTTATCTGGCTGAAGTTGTTTGTGTCTGCACTACCTCTTCCTGTCACAACATAGCTGTCTGTCTGTCTGGCGGAATGCTGTCTCACCTTTTCCTCATAGTCAGGGAGTGTGTCTTCAGAACTTTTCAGTGTTACATCCTTGATGGTTTTAACAAATATTTTCATGCCCTTTCGATGATTGTGGAGATGATCATAAAGGTGCTCATGAGTAATGCGCTGATGATTTTCTATATGTACATTCAGCATGAGTGCACACACATCGGCAATCTCTGCATTATTGGTATTGATGATGTTTTGTGGAATGTCTCTGCGAGGCAGCAGTGTAGAAATGATGACTTTGGCTCTGGGGTAGATTCCTTTTGCTGATTTCGCCATGATGATGAGAGCTTTTGGCTCAGCTTTGGATCATTTTCCACTCTTCTGTTGCTGAGGTCGTTTGTCCAAAGTGTTTTGTCCCAGTGTGCTGTATTATGTGTGATGGTGTTCTCAAAGCATCCTCTCTCAGCAGCTTCAAAGCAGAGTGAGAGGTGGGACACCAGAGTTTCCTCACAGTTCTCCTGGTTCTCCAGTCTCTGGTCCAGGTGGTTGTCATAAGAGTCACAGAGGATGATTATGTTGTGTTGTCTCTTCTGTTCTCTGTTGGATGTTGGTTTGTGGATATCTCTGTCTGGTGCTGGTGTCTTTTCTCTTGGAGTTCTGAGAAGTTTTGAGAAACCTACGGGGTTGCAGGGAATGAGATGGTGTGTGTTTGTGTGTTGACACTGCTGGTGTTGTGTTGTGTTTGTGATGTGTTCAGGAGGAGAGGTGTTGAGTGTTTGTGTCCTGGCACACTGTTGCTGTTGTTCTGTGATTGTGATGTGTTCAGAGTTTGTGTGTAGCTGTTGTCTCATCTTCTCCAGTTGTTTTTCCAGCATATTGCTGTGTTGATCTCTCTTGACCAGCTCATCTCTCACCCTCCTCAGCTCCTCTCGCAACTCCTGGTTGTTCTCCTCCAGCTAGTAGAGCAGAGCTGATGAAGTTGTTGTATGCTGAGGTGGCTAGTCTGGTTTTGGAGCTTGAAAGGTTATTGGTAGTTTCCTCTTTTAACAGGATGTAGTCCTGCTCCAGCTCAGAGATTTTGTCTCTCAAGGCCTTGATCTTTGGAGATGTAGGAGAGACAGGGTGTTTGTGTGCTACAGGGGTGCTCAAGCAGAGGGCTCCATTTGTGACGATTGTGGTGCAGGCCTCTACACTGCTCTTCACCTCAGGATCTTTCTTTAACTTCTGAACCTCAATTTTAAAGTTCATGAAATACTTCTGGGACCATGACTGTACCATTGTGATACAAGTTTAAAGTCAGCTTTATCTCTTTTTCACCTTCCAGAGTGATTTGTGTACCTTTACTGATGCCACCATTTCTGCTGCAGTTCATGGCAGTAAAGAGAGTGCTGTGCCAGGCTGATGGCTGATCAGTGAAGAAGAGCAGGTTACACTGGACTCTGTTGGGTTCTGGTCCACTGAAGTCAGACAGCAGCATTTCTGGGTTCTCTCTCAGGATCACCTCTTTCATCTTCTTCTTATCTTTATCACATTTTCACTACTATAACATTCAATCCTCCCAAACATTTGCCTTCTGCTCAGAATGGTAAATATAGCTGATCCTCCTAAATACATATAGGGTATTGCTGACCTTCGTGCAATGCAAGAAATATCACAGATCAAATGAATGAGTGTTCTTGCAGCTTGTTATGGTATGGAAGATCTTCTGGAATGTAAATGGAATCTGCCATTTTTGTTTAGTCTTGGGGCTCTACTACAACATTTCTTAATGCAGGCATCTTGACCCAAGATTTTTCTGTACACACTGAACTATACACAGTATAACTTGCAGAACTTAAAGGAATCGTTCAACCAAAAATGAAAATTCTGTAATAATTTACTCACCTTTATGACGTCTGAAACTCAGAATTACTTTCTTTCTTTTAATTGAGATTTTAGATTTTTTTTCCATGCAATGTAAGTCTATGGGGTTCAAAACTTTCAAGCTCCAAAAAGGACATAAAGGCACCATAAAAGGAATCCATACAGCTCATATGGTTTAATCCATGTCTTCTGAAGTGATCTGATCACTATAGGCTAAAGCTTGCCATCTGCAGTATCCTTGATGATCATAATTACAGTTCCTCATGCTTGACGAATGTGCAGAGCGGTTGTACACTTCCACAAACAGAACCAGATCTATCACTTTTGTTGATATCTAAGATGGCCAGCAATAAAAATAGGTGTATATGGGTCCAAAGTGTTATGTAATCAATCACTTATGACATTACTGAGAAACGCATGTGACGACATTTTGTTTGTTGTGTAAGCATTAATACATCCTAATGGATCCAGACAGCAGTGAAGGACCAGCTTTTAAACAAATAAGCATTTTAAACACTGTTGGTTACAGTATGTGTGTGTAACCCAAGAAGGATGTTAATACCAGGTGTAAGCAGGGACTATTTGTCAAATGTAGATCTAGGTTCACAAGTATGTTTCACTCATTCCGTTATGAAACAATTGTAAGCCCCCCCCCCACCCCCCAAAAAAAATCAAAAGATAACAACACTTGCACCTACATAATGCACCAATAATCAGACTACTTTCCTATGCTAGACCAGCAGTGAAAGATCTCCCTTCATTAGAGAATTTGACATACACTGCAAAATTATTACTTGATAAAGACAGACAAACCATACAGCTGGAGGTGCCCAGAGCACCATCTCGTCCAATTTCCTCTCAGCATTGTGTGAGTCTTTGTTCTCTGTTGTCATGAGAAGACATTCATTCACATCTCCACTGCACTCATCGTAAACAAACATTCAGCTGTTGGCAGTTTATTTGTTTTCTTTGTCTTGTTTTGGCAGAGATAGAAGTTATGAAGTACTTTGGCATTTCTATACACCCTTGATTTTAAGCTAGAATAAATCAAAGGAAACATGACTCAGTCAAGAAACCAGTCACTTCTATCTGGATGCTAGTGAGCGGTCAGTGCAGTTCCTTATGTGTATGTGCTGGACTGATGCCCATTTTAACCTTAAAATATGTGGGTCAAAAATGACCCAGCGTTTAGTTAATAAGACACATTTTTTTTCTATATTTTTTTTTCTTTTCATCTGATAACCCCAGGTATTCCTTAATTAGGGTGTCTTGGATCATGTGAGTTGCCTTTTTTGTCTTTTTTTTTTTTTACATAACATTTAGTTTCAATTATTATTATTTCAATTATTAGGAATTTAAATGGCTCTACAGCACAAATTCAGCTCTATCAACATAATTTGTGATACAGACAATAATTTAGGCTCGTTCCTCAGTTTGTAAAAACAAATATAGCATTTACATTTATGCACAAATAATGGAAGTCTGTGTGGCAAGGCATTCTGGAGAGTAAGCAGAAACTTGCCGTTCGTATTTTTGTTTAAGCGCTTCAATAATTTTTTTATTTGTATTTTTTTTACATAAATGTGTCATATTTTCAGTGTTAAGTTTGCTAAATAATCATTTTAGCATTGAGGCTACTGTTCTTTGTGGATGAACATCTAGTTTTGCTTTATCGACATTGGCCTGTGTGAATTTACATCATGTGGCTATACTTTTAAAGTGTATATTTTAGATGTTTAACCCAATGCGATGCCTTGCCACATTGACCTTGTAAGTATATTACTGTACATGCTGCACCCTACTGTAGTTTTTTTATGTTTGCTGTCAATAGAGCTTGTTTTAATATAGATAGAGTTCATAATCGGCAGTTATAAATAATTTCCAATTATTAATTACCAGAAATAATTACCTGCACATGTGTTTGTTGGATACATTTGGTATCCAACAATTATTACATTATTTCATCAACATCTGATTTATACACTATGTTTGAGTCATTAAGGTGTAGTCTGTGCAAGACTAATTAGGTATTAAAACTTTTGGAAAATGTTTTCCCAAAAACATTCTACTTGTCTGACTGATTAATCCACATGTTCTTGGTCTGTCTCCTTGTGTTTGTTGTGCTTGGATTGTTGCCTTGTGTAACAGTGTGATATCTTTGCCATTCTTGTTTGTGACGTATTCGCCAGTTTTGCTTAACCATGGTGTCAGTATGCTTGCCTGCATAAATACTACTTACACCTTACACCCTTCCTTTAACCATCTGGATGCCTGATCCCTTCACTCACCAATGGGAAAATCAGCCAAATGTCATATTTAAGATAAGATTTAGTTATATTTGTTTTGGCAGATTCTCTGTATGAGAGAGAGACACTCTTTTGGTGGACTGTGTGATTTCCTAACAGCTTGTTTTGATAATGTGTTTTGCTGAAAGGTTTGAGTTCTGACTCATTTCTAACACTGTTCTGGATTTAAAGAGTTTCCTTTGAAACTGAACAGTTTTCTTATTTAAATACAGTGTCAAATGTGTTTTTAAAAGAGCGTTGACACCCTAACGGCAATTATGAACACGGCTTCACGATTGCTGTAGCAAAACAGATTGCCACAGTCTAGCGATAGATTAATATTGTGGAGGATGAGAGTTTTAAGAAAGAAAATGCAATAGTGATGAGTCATTCGCGAACGAGTCGGCTCTTGTAGGTGAATGTTGGAAGCCGGCTCGCATATCAAAAGAGCCAAATCTATTTATAGAAATACATTAAAAAATATATATATATGAATAATTAAAAGATTTAAATTAATATAATTAACGAATTCATAGAGTGAAAAATAATATAATATAATATAGGCCTAAATGCTCAAGCGCACAAATATTCTTTCTGACTGTCTGCTCAGATAAACCTCACCTGTTGTTCCTGTCAATCAGTCATGCAGTGTCAATCAATAAACCAAAGAGGCATGAGGGAGGGCAGAGCCAACTTATTATGTTGTTAAGATTGTATTCGTTTTGAATTGTTATATTTATATGCACTTTGTTTATATACATTAAAAAAGTTATACTTTAAATGCACATGTGTAATGCACAATTTGTTGGATGCTGCAGTTTTGCAAATTGTTATTTATTTTTCTTTGATATGGTGTAATATTATATTACGCTGTTCAGACTGTGTTCATTTTGAATGGTTACATTTATATGCACTTTGTTTATATACAAAAAAAGTTATACTTTTAATGCAAATGTTTAATAGCATTCTTTTTCATAACAAACCAATAGAGTATAGAGTATGATTACATTCAATAATTTAATCAGATTTGTTTTAACATCAATTATAGTCAAACTATCACAAACTGTTTGACTTGAAAAAATGCAAAACATATTTCTTTAAAGAGCCGTTTGGGAGCCAAAAGAGACGGCTCTTTTTGGTGAGCTGAGCCGAATGAGCCGGCTCACTGAAAAGAGCCGGAATGCCCATCACTAAAATGCAACCTATGTGGGGACTAGTTCTTTCAATTAGTCATACTCCCACTTACACTTTGGGAAATGTTTAATGTTACTTGAATTGGTGCTATTTTAGTGCATTTCTATCTTAATACTATGGAAGGCTTTGTTTGGAAAATCTTAATAAAGTATTATATTGTTATATATATTTTGTTATCTTTCCTAAGATTGAAATAAATGCATTTTGACAAGAAAAGTATATACTGTATAGTGTCAAATTACAGGATTTTCAAAATCTGCTATTTATTGTGATTAACTAAAAATATTTATGCGAGGAGTCACGTGATGACATGCGAGGATCGGACGTGTGAACGGCTTTACTAGTTTTTATACTTTTTATGACATAAACTGGTGGGATCCGATACACTCTGTTTCATAACTGTTCTAGGTGGACAATATGTCAAAGAATTCAAAATCCTTGGGCTCTGGAGACATTAAAAGACACTTACTTGCTCAAGCTGCGGCCTGGGAGTCAATTTGGTCAGACAGATGTGGTCATGTGGCTGACATAGTTTGTTGCTGACTTGGAGGATCTTGCTGTGATATTTCGATCGATCACCGCCATGGAGTCTAAGTTTACTGATGTGGTTACAAGAGTGGGGGATGTCAAGAAACGTATAGATTATCTGGATTCATCGGAGAGGGAATTATCTGCTATTCCGCTCGCAACCAAGGTGGATTTGGAGCGGGTCTGGGAGAAGTTGGAGAACACGTGCCTCTTTTTTATGCCGTTCCGCCTATCAGCTATAGTTTATTTTGTAGAATAACACACCTTCAGGACAGTTTTGTGGATTAATCTACACACTCTTTGTGTTTATTCTGCCTATCGGCTGGAGTTTGTTTTATAGATTATTTTTTGCTGTGTAATTCTGTCTAAAAAAAATTGTATTGAAACACCGGACTTGAGCAACCTGAAGGCAAATTTGTCGCAGGGGTTCTCGTAGGTTTACATGGACTGTTTGAGTTTGGAGGGATGGACGCCAGTTGGCACTGTCATGCGCGGAGTTAATGCAGACATTTTTATTTTTTCAGGGTTTTTTTTGTTCTAGGGGATATTCATGGTTTGATTGTTGCACTAATGTTGGAATGTGGTCTTATAATCTTGTCTTTGACACACAATCTATTTTTTCTTATATGTCAAAATGTCAAATGTTAATATGAGTAGATTGTCTCTCTCTCTATGTGGAATGTGAATAGTTAGGGCACCCCATAAAATTAAGGAAGGTTATTTCTCTTCTTAAGTGTAAGAAATGTGATATAGTGTTTCTTCATGAAACACACCTTTCTCTGCAGGAAGCTGAAAATTTTGGAAAGATGTGGGGTGGGCATTTTTTTTTATAGTGCTGGCTTGAGTAAGAGCAGGGGTGTCATTACACTGATAAGTAAACATCTCCAATTCACATGTATCAAACAGAGTTAAGATTAATTAGGAAGAGTCATTATTGTTTTAGCTGAAATTCAGGGACAAAGTCTTATTTTGGCTAATATTTATGCACCTAATGATGATGAACAGGGCTTTTTTATAGATCTTGAAGGGATGTTGCCGCTGGCAGCACTCATTATATAATGTTCTTATATCATAGTGATCATAGTGAAGCAAATGTGTGCAAGCCCCCTAGAGCAACATTGACACTTCAACTTTGACTTTTGAACCCATTTGGTAGGGACTATAAATGTTTCTTATCAGTCCATAAGATTTACTCTACAATAGATTTTTTGGGATATATAAGTCCAAATTGGGTAGAAAAGGGGATAAAAAATAAATAAATATACAATGCTTTTAAAGAATTGATCTCTATAGTTCCATGATTGCATTTCAGTAAGTTACATAGGCCAATTGAAAACGATGGGTTAGGCCTACCTAAGATTTAGTTTTATTATTATGCATTGTGTCTCAGACTTTTTGCTCATTGGTCGCTCCCACCTGAGTAAGCCCCTCCCTGGTTTTGTATTGAACAGGAAGTTCTTGCCCCGATTTCGCCATTGCAAAGCCTTTCTATCAAACTAACCGGAGAAGTAATGTTACACCCCATTATCTCGCATTTGCACTCTGTATGGACAAAAGTGTCCAAAGTGTTTCATTCAGACATTTATTTAAATGTATTCTTGAGCATATGGCTGAACCCCAAATGATGTATTAATAAGTCCCCTTTCTGCTGGTCAGAGTGGATTGAGAGGGGTTCACTACACTCTGTGCCCTATATGAGAGTGGAGTGTTGAGATCCTTTGAAAATATGTTTCAACATTTTGGGATTCCCAGGCCTCAGTTCTTTAGGTATTTACAGCTGTGCCACCTGCTGTGTACTATTTTTAGGAGTAGCATACACCCTCCCAAAGCTGCAGATACTCTGGGAGTGGTGATTACAGCTTTTGGAAAAGGTCATGAGGCATCAGTGTATTACTCGCTGTTAATTCAGTGTCTGGGGGAGGGAGCTTCGGCTTCTATCATGAGATTATGGGAGAAAGACACTCAAATTTCTTTTTGCCCCAGACTCTGTATTTTAGGTGATGGGGCGGTCATTAATATAGGGGATAAATACATAAAGAACTGGGTCCTGGCCAGTGTTATGATCGGCAGACGAGTTATTCTTAGGGAAGTCGGCTGGAGCGCCCTCGTTTTGAGAGTGGTGCACGGAAATGGGCAGGGTAGCGGCATTTGAGGAGATGTCATATAGCAGGCTAGGCAATCTGGGGCTATTTGATAGAGGGGGAAGGGTTTTATTTTCTTCTTTTATTTTATATAATTTGATTCTGCATTTTCTGTTATGTTTATTTCATTTGTTGACTGGAATCAATACAAATTGTTTATAAAAAAAAAATTGCCAGTTAAAAAATTTTATCGACTGACAGCACTAGTTGTTTACATTCACATTTATTCATCTGGCAGATGCTTTTATCCAAAGCGACTTACAAAAGAGAACTCACTAGTTGTTAAGCATGTGTGTGTGTGTGTGTGTGTGTGTGTGTGTGTGTGTGTGTGTGTGTGTGTGTGTGTGTGTAGAATCTCTTAGAATCCAACTATATATACAGACATGGATAACTCTTGTTATCTTTAATAAAATGACATAAATTGGCCTTCAGGCACATATAATAAAAAAAAATCTCGGCACAGTCAGGGGCCAGAAAAATTTGAGGACTCATCCTAGTTCTATATATACTATGACCCTCAAAAGTATTTGGAGACTTTTGGGCACTAAGGCTGCACTTAAAATTGTATACATTTCATTGTGTTATACACTCACTGAGCACTTTATTATGAACACTGTGGTCCTATTTAAGTGCCCGACGAGGTCTTCTGCTGTTGTAGACCATCTGCTTCAAGGTTTGACATGTGCATTCTGAGATGCTATTCTTCTCACTGAATTGTACAGAGCAGTTATCTGAGTTACCATAGACTTTCTGTTGAACCAGTCTGGCCATTTTCTGTTGACCTCTCAAAACAACAAGGCATTTTAGTCTGCAGAACCGCCGCTTGCTGTATGTTTTTAGTTTTTGCCACTATTTTGAGTAAATTCTAGAGACTGTTGTGTGTGGAAAATCCTAGGAGATCAGCAGTTACAGAAATACTCAAACCAGCCCATCTGGCTTTAACAATCACATTTCACATTTTTTCCCCATTGTGATGTTTGATGTTAACATTAATTGAAGCTCCTTACCCATATTTGCATGATTTTATGCATTGGACTGCTGCCACATGATTGGCTGATTAAATAATCGCATGAGGTGTACAGGTGTTCCTAATAAAGTTCTCAGTGCATGTATAACAAAATATTAAACCAAGTGGCACCAGCAATGCAGCTAGACCTTTTATCAACTATTTACTTTCTACTATTACTTCTACTAAACTACTTTCACTTCTCTCAGCTATTTTTTTTTTTTTTTTTTTTTCGACTTAAATGTTTGAATTATTATTTTTTTTTTTTTTGTTGTTGTTGTTGTTGTGGAAACCAGTTCTCACACAGGAGTCCTAGCAGAGTAACCACAGGTGTAGATCATGATATATTAACTATGGACAATATACAGAACAGACTGTCTAAAATATAGTTTGGAACCTAAAAACACTTGTTGCAAAATGTTTTGCTTGAAAAGAGTGTTTGTGCAAGATTGTTAAAGCAAGATATATTGTAAGTGTGGCTTAAGGGTCCAAATACTTTATTGTGACACTGGAAATATAACTGATGTTTCAACATTTTGCTGAACTGAAATGTAATTAAAACAGCAAAATGTAAAAGGCAGCAGGTAAAAATCAGCAAGATTCTCTTAGAGGAAGAGATTTCAGGAGAGGTTTTTATTTTGCAGACGCTTAATCGTGACCTAAATACGTACTTGCCTTCATAGAAATATTAACTTGTTAGCGTAAGTGTGCAGTCAAGCAGGCCCTAACCTGTTGCAGACTGTGTTTTACCTCAGAAGCTCAGCCTAGTGAAACTGCATGCAAGACATTCTTTAACCTGGAGCATAATGGAAGATCTTCACAGGTGCTATCTGGTCAAGTCATAAAAACATCAGCCAGTTCTCACAGAGATCTCACAGTATTGATACATTTCTTTCATGTGCAGCACACAGATACAATATGTGGCACACTTGTATTATGCTATGTATTTATTAATGTACTTGTTTTAATGAACTTTTTTTACAAAAATTTTATTTATATTGACATGTTAATATCTTCAAAGTAAGTTATATCATATATCATGTAATATACTGTTTGTTTATATATATATATATATATATATATATATATATATATATATATATATATATATACACACACTCACTGAGCACTTTATTAGGAACATCTGTACACCTACTTATTTATGCGATAATCTAATCAGCCAATCATTTGGCAGCAGTGTAATGCATATATTCATGCTGATACAGGTTAGGAGCTTCAGTTAATGTTCACATCAACCATCAGAATAGGGAAAAATGTGATCTCCGTGATTGCGACCGTGACATGACTGTTGGTGCCAGACAGACTGGTTTGAGTATTTCTGTAACTGCTGATCTCCTGGGATTTTCACATACAACAGTCTGTAGAGTTTACTCAGAATGGTGCCAAAAACAAAAAACATCCAGTGAACTGACGGGAACATCTTGTTGATGACAGAGGTCAACAGTGAATGGTCAGACTGACAGAAAGTCTAGGGTAACTCAGATAACCACTCTGTAAAATTGTAGTGAGCAGAATAGCATCTCAGAATTCACAACACATCGAACCCAGAAGTGGATGGGCTACAACAGCAGAAGACTACGCCAGGCACTGTATTATGACCATAGTCATAATACAGTGTATATGCTGTAGGTTATATTTATTTTAGGGAAAATGGAAGCAAGTATTCAAAATGTTTAGTATTTTGTGACAGTCAACAAAATACTAGAATTGTTAGTTAAATGCTGTCATTTACAACAACATTTCAAGGTCTTTTTAAGCTATATATACTTACATTTTTGTGTAGAGCTTTTGGGATGATTGGTGCTTCTTCTAACCTTAAATGATAGGCTTTACCCGTTTTAGCACGGTTCATGGCTAGGGCAGGAAAATTAGGGAATGAGAAGAAAGAAACAAGCCAAATACAGCAACATCCTCCAGATGCTGTTTATGTACTACATCTTGTACTGCAGTAAGTACAATACACTTACTGTATTTTTAGTAGTAGATCCATGATCTATGTTTTGTATGTTAAGAATAATATCAAATCAAACTTTACTCTGCCTAAGTAGGTCTGAGAGTAGATTTCTAATTCTCTTGCATGTTAAATTAACAGCTGTGAAAGATCCCATTCACATTCCAGTCAGACAGTGTTGAATCTGCGTTCACAATGGAATGTACACATGTGGAAAACCTCCTGGCCTAATGTAAATCATCACCACGTATGTTCTTTTTAGCAGGTTAAAAAAAATCAGTTGGTATTTCTGGGAGGGTAGGGAAATCAAAATGAGCAAATGTTTTTAGAAGGAATTCCATTCAGATGTTGGGACGTTGAACATACAGCATTCACCCTTTTCAATGCTGTATGTCTGTAATGCTGTATGCTGTAACATTCAACCTCTGAATGTTCTAGTAGTATAACCAGAATTTTCATGCTGGTCTAAGCTGATTTATGCAGGTTAGTGCTGACTTGGTGCTGGTTTAGCGGGACAACCAGTATTGCAATGTTGTTCACCAGGAAAAACATGCTGGACAATTAGAATTTCCATGTTGGTCTTAGCTGGTTTATGCTGGTTTGGTGCTGTTCTTACTGGTGGACCACAATATTCATGTTGTTCACCAGCAAACAATGCTAGGCAGACATAATGTCCATGTTGGTTTATACTGGTTTGGTGCTGTTCTAGCTGGTGGACCAGTATAGCCATGTAGTTCACCAGCAAAGAGATGCTAGTCACCAGCATGGTCTTTCTGATTAAGTTGATTGAGCATGGAAGTCTTGCTGGTTAAGCAAGTGTAAAACCTTTTAGGGACACCAGCACACCACCATCCAGAACACAAAATATGGTGATGACCAGTGATGTTGTTGTTTTGTGTTCAACAATTTGAAAGAGTCTTTATTCTCCATGTGTTTTAAAGTACGACTTGCTTGCTGAGGTTATTGTACTGATTTTTTTTTAACCATCAACTTCTCTGCTTTGTGTCTGGCAGGCTGTGAGAGTGTTGATTAAGTTCAGACTAAAGTGTCGTTGTGTGGTGGCCTTCCTGTGTCTCTTCATTCTGTCAGTTGTGATGATATACACCCTTCCAAACTTCCCATCTGAGCAGAGCACTGTGCACCTACTGGGGCCCCTCAATAACAAACCCAGCAAGCTGGTGGAGAGGCGTTCCCTTAGAGCTCATCTTCAAATGCCTTCAAACAGACAGAGTGGAACCCGAAAAAACCCTGAAGTAAAGGATTCCACCAAACATCTCCTCATGATCAATCATCATCAACTATCATTTTCCTCTTGGAAAACAGCAGAGGGAAAAGTTCATGTATCAAGCAATAATTCTCCAAAAAATGGAGCAAACAAGAAAGAAGTATATTTACAGAACATAAACAAGCATCTATTCCAGCCATTTTTGGCCACTGGCAACAGAGGGCAAGCCATTAAACCAGGCAATAGCAGAAACTTTAACCCAACCATCCATCTTCTCCACTCCAGACCTAACCCAGCTTTGCCTCAGTCCGCCAGCATGCAAAGCCTCCACCCAAACAACAAGACATGCAGGCACAAATGCACACCAGATGGGGTGAAAGCAAAGAGCCTTTTGGGGCAGTTCACTCAAGCACAGCAGGTGCTTAAACTGAATCCTTCTGAGAGGAAGAGGTCCCATTCTGGAGCTGAAATCAAGGGTAGGATTCTAGCAGGGGCTGGCATGAGTGATTTTGCCACTGACTGGTGTATGACTGTACCCAATGAGGCTTTCGTTGAAGACTGGAACCAAACCAAAGCTGAATCACTGCCCTGGCTTAACGAGGATGATATTAAAAAGATGACGCTTCTCTCCAGAGACAGTGTGTTGAGTAAAGCCAGGCTTCCTGGCCATGGACAAGTGCTTCAGGTTGGATTCAGCAATACAAATGCTTTTGCAGAGGTCAATCATATCAAACGTTGTCAAATGGGAGGCTGTGCGCTCATCAAACATCCCAATGACTGGTTTGAGGTGTTTGCCTTTCACCTGGACAGAGTTTTGGGTCTAAACCGGAGCTTGCCTGCTGTCTTGAGGAAATTTCACAGTGATATTTTACCATATAAGTACACCAATGGGGCTCCCAGACCTGTGGTGTGGTGGGATCCCAACATTCGGCACCTGTCTGATGCTGAAAATGACCAGAACTCTTTCTTACTCACCTGGCCTCAATACCAGACTTTACTGCAGAGCAGGTGTGGTACTCAGGTGCCTTTAAACTCCACTAATTGTGTGGGAGTTCATCACTCAGAATGGGGGCGGCTGGCCTTGTTTGACTTTCTGCTGCAGGTAAGGGGCACTGCAAATACTGTTTCAACAAAATTAGTTTAATATAATGCATGAATTTTTAAATCAATATTCGCTCACTAGTATTAAATTGCTATAGTTAAAAGATTTAGTTTTTTGTTTTGTTTTTTTTTTTTCTCACCTATTCTCCCAATTCCCAATGTGCTCTATGTTCTGCTGGTGGCGTAGTGACTTGCCTCAATCCGAGTGGCGCAGGACTAATCTCAGTTGCCTCTGCATCTGAGACCGTCAATCCGCGCATCTTATTATGTGGCTTGTTGAGCGTGTTACTGCGGAGATAGCGTGTGTGGAGGCTTCACAGTATTCTCTGCGGCATCCACGTGCCCCACAGAGTGCGAGAACCACATTATAGCGACCACAAGGAGGTTACCCCATGTGACTCTACCCTCCCTAGCAACCGGGCCAATTTGGTTGCTTAGGAAACCTGGCTGGAGTCACTCAGCACACCCTGGATTCAAACTTGCGACTCCAGGGTGGTAGTCAGCCTCTGAACTACCCAGACCCCCCACTAAACGTTTTTTTTTAATACGTTTTTTTTTATATGTTTTTTTTACTTAAATATTCATGGTATATACTATGTGCGTGTGTGTATGTGTGTGTGGGGGGGGTGGGCTGTAAGTCGAATGATTTTTTTAAAAATTAAATTAATTACATGATATGCTAAAAAAATTATCTAATTAATCACAAGTAATCGTATGAATCAATATTTGCTGAGAAAAGTCCCTCAAAAAAGATAATTTCGTATATAATAATTCAAATAATTGTAATTACACTATTATATATAATAAATATAATTCCGGTAATCCTCATACATTATATTATTGTGGCAGACAAGATTAGACAATACAAAAAGTGGCTTTAGGTCACTATACTGTACTGTCCACAGCAATCCATTTAGCTCTTTCTGAGGTAGTATATTGTATTTTAGGGCTCACAGAACACATTTTGGTGCTATGTGCCTACACATGCATCTAACAGATGCTTTTGTATCATCTCACTTTGGTAGTGTCACCTCTAACTGGCTTTCAGTGTCTTGCACCATATAAGCCGAGTTTTAAGCCATTGTGCCAAGTTAAATATAATTTGAAACTTAATAGATTTTTTTTTTAAAAACCTCTGCATCCTTCTGTGTCCACAGCTACATGTCATCTTTACAGCTGAAGCTGTGCCTGACTGCCCAATTTCTGACTGCCCCATGCTGACTGTAACTGGGCAGTCAGAAAACATGGTGGTACTTCAAACAAGTTAATTCGGCAGCCCTAGTAATCACCAATGGTTTGGATATGAATTCACACCCTTAATTTTTAAAAATGGATATATAAGCATATTTTACAAGAGTACAGATTAGATGTTTATCACAAACAACATATATGAAATATGATTTTCTGAGGTTTTAAAACAAATTAAAAAAAGATTGGAATATGTAGAAAATAAGTAAGCAATGTTACCAGGCTAAATTACTCTAGGTTGTAGAATTCAAATGATGTCTATGGCTTTCACAAAATGACAGGTGCTGCCAAGTACATTATGGCTAATCAGCCAAGCCTGATATTTAAAAATAAATTATTGTTTTCCACTTTTAAGCCTGGTCAAAATTTTACCTCATTAGTAGACTCATATAATGAGCCTGCTTTTGTTCTTCCAATATTATAAGTCTTTTGTTCTTCCATATTATAAGTCTTAGAATTGTTTTTAATTAAAAGAATACGATCACGTCGGTTCATGACCCAAGTTATGTTAAAGAATGATGGTAATTGATAGACCAGCATTTAATTCCCTGGTGAATCACTGACAGGTTCAAAATACAGGAGGGACGTGCCTAATTAAATGTGTGTGTGTGTTTGGCAGGTAATTAATGAAATGTTTAGCTTAGTTTAATTTTCATCTCTACGTGGCCTTCTTAAGTGATTTTACAGTTATGGGCAAGCATGTTATCAATCCATCTTTTAATCATTTTATTTAAATGATTTGAGATTTTATAGGCTGCAATCAAAGACTTGGCAGAGGAATGCAAACGGCTCTTTCTCAGGAAGTAAAGCCATTTGTTTCCCTATGACTTGCTATAACAAACAGGATTTTGAACTTGTCACAAATATTAATTTTACATGGCAAAATCAGACAAATTGCATGTCCACGTTCATCACCATCACATTTTAATTTAAGGAATAGTTCACCAATATAATATTATAATTCTCTTCTCATTTACTCACTCTCATGCCATGTGTATAACTTTCTTTCTTCTGCAGAGCACAAATTAAGATTTTTAGAAGAATATCTCAGCTCTGTAGGTCCTCACAAAGTAAATGGGTGGAAAAATTTTGACACTCCAAAAAGCACATAAGGTAAAAGAAATCCATACCACATCAGTGGTTAAATCCATGTCTTATGAAGTGATATGACAGGTGTGGGTGAGAAACAGATCAATATTTAAGTACATTTTTACTAGAAATTCTCCTCCCTGTTCAGTAGGGGGCATATGCATGAAGAATGTGAATCACGAAAAACACAAGAAGAAGAATGTGAAAGTTAAACTGGAGATTGACTGAGCAGAGAGGATCATTTATAGTAAAAACTGATTAAATGTTAATCTGTTTCTCACCCACACGTATCATATCACATCTGAAGACATGGATTTAACCACTGGAGTCATATGGATTACTATTAAGCTGACTTGTTTGATTTTTGGAGCTTCACAATTTTGCCACCCATTTACTTGCATTTTATGGAAGAAAAGAGCTGAGAAATTCTTCTAAAAATCTTAATTTGTGTTCTGCAGAAGAGAGAAAGTCATACACATATGGGATGGCATGAGAATTAAGTAAATGATGAGAGAATTTTCTTTTTTTGGGTGAACTATCCCTTTGAACTGTATTATAAGTGGTTAGTAAATAATTCCACATGTAAAAGTGAAACAACTTTAGTGAATTCAACTTGAGTGTCTTTTGCAAGTATTATATTTGATCAAACTGTGTTTAAGCAATACCAAAGACCCTTCACACCTTTGATCTTCTCCCTTGATTAAAAGCTAGATCAAATCAAGTGTGGAAAATCAGACAAATATAGACTAGTTTTGTGCACCCATGCGTGTGTGTGCAAGTGTAATTGCATGTGTCCATGATTGTGCTCTATGGATTTTTGAGAATAATATGCATGTGTGTGTGTGTGTGTGTGTGTGTGTGTGTACTATGTAAAAGTTGGGGTTGGATGACTCATGAATAATACATTAGATCTTAGAAGAAATGTCAATAGCTGTAACATGGCCAAGAGCTAATAGCTTTGTATTGATTTGCTGAAATGGCTGACTGGGACCCTTGCACACTTGTTCCTCTCTATTCATTTAGCACCTCTGATGGCACTGATGTGAAACCTCACACCCATAAGCACAGAACAGTGTGAAGGACATGCCCACAGTCACCACAAGACCTTCTGTGTGGCACTCTGAAATCTAGATAAAGATGTATCGTGGCTGCTGTTATACAGCTTATATACTTTCTATGAGCTCATAAAGATTTTAACAATGTAAGTGCATAAGGTTAATTATGTGGTAGTGGGTTTTATTTGAATTCTAACAGGTCACAAACTTTTCAGTGGGGCATGACAACAATTAAAATGTACTATAATTTAAGAAATTATATATGCATAAAGAAAATTCTTTTTAGGATCATTAAGATTTTAATGGTTTTAGAACCATTAAATTTTTTGGAAACACTTTACATTAATGTTACCTTTGTATGTAATTCTAACAAAATAGGGAGGGTTGGGGGATTTGATGGTGAAAAATGACCTGGACAGGCTTTGTGAGATTCATCCAAACACAAAATTTTGAGGTAATCGTTGCCAATTGTATTTAAACTGACATTCTGCTACACAGAAACGGAACAGTTATGCAAACAGCATATTTTGTCTTTTTACTTTAATAAGAAACTTGATTAAGTTTCTAAATACTTGTGTTATTGCCACTAAATATAAAAAACCCAACACAAACCAACCCACTGGCGATTATGATTCTCTCATCTCTCTCATGCCCGGGCTGCGGCATGGAAATATCTTGAACAGAAATGCCCTGTGGCATTCACTATGGTTCATTGGCAGAGATTGTTAAGGACATTATGTAAGCAAGTCGTAAGGTTATCACAGTACATGAAGGGTGAGAAAAGAGCTGGATTTGAGTTTGATGTGCATGAGGAACAGATTGTGTGTTGACGACTGTCTGCTGCGGATACTGCCATCTGACAGCAGCTGTTACAGTCATTGATCTGATGTTAAATATATTATTATTCCAAGTATAATATCAGCATATGTACACATTTTCTGGCTGTTTCTAAGGTTAGGATTAGGGTGGACTGGCCATTGGGAGCACTGGGCTTTTCTCGGTGGGCAGCTGGGTAATTTGTCCTGCCCCCTGCTGTGCAAGAACCGGCCCATCCTACAGGTGATATAGGCGGCCACCCTGGGCTCCAACATGCCCACACAGACTCCATTGCAGAGTGAATATTAAATAAACTCTGTAAGGTAAAGCCATTACAAAGCCTTTTATTTTGAAAGTATGCAATGGCTTTTATTTCTAATTTACTTACACATCGGAACACATGTCAACATTTTAAATATAAGGCGAGCTCTGAATAATCACAAAATAGTTACAACTAGTACAATAACAGCACAGTTAATGATATCGGCAAACAGTAAAGATATGAGCAGTACATAGTAATTTACATAATTTATTCATAAACATAGATTTGGGTAATTGACATGACATTTTGAGCATCAGTGTTCTGCTGTGTGACACTTCTCATCTAACTATTTTAAACATTTTAGGAACTTGTATTGCCATATATACATATATATATTATTATAAAACTTGTTGTTTCCATGGCCTAATATTAACTAATACAATAGTTTATTTGCTCTTCTAAAAAAAAGTTGAAAGGTGATTAAGATCTTGTCACAGCACCAAAATCCACTTTCAGTTTTCAGACATGTTATTTGTCTGAGATATAAAGTGCTTATTTTAGTGCTTTCTCTAAAAAAATCCACTCATCACATTTACAGTGGTTTTATATGTTTTAAAGTTATGACAATTTTTGCACTGGTAAAGCCCATTGTCATGACTATATTTTCAACACAAAAATGTGAAACTGGGCCAGAAAATGAAATCAATGAGCTGGTGTATGTGTGTTGCAGGCCAGGTTTGGTTGGTCGCTCTGGGCCAGAAAGGCCAGGGCCACTTATTAGACCCAGCCCGCCACTGGTTGTAAGCCCAAGTACCCAAAAATGCTATATCTGCTTTTACCTTAGCTAGTTTTATAGAATATTTGACATTTTTTACATGTCTGTGAGCTTGCTTGGGTGAATGTTATATCTAAGATGTCCAAAACAAAATATGCAGTCCAGCAGGAAAAGCATGCTAAACAAATCATCGGAAAAGTATGTTATCAACTATCAGTGTTAAAATGTTTACATCATCACAAAAAGAGAATCTAAGATTTCCGGATTGAGGTTCTAGTCCACTCAGAGGCCGAGATCTTCGATAAAACAATGGGGGTGGTAAATGAACTGACCATTAGACTGAATGTCTATTGACAACCACATCTGTGAGGGCTGAAATGTGTTAGAGCGCCACCTATTTCAGATCGGCATTTTGTGTTGAAAGGTTTTATTTTCCTAGTACTTGCTGCCTAGTACTAGTACTTATTCCATCTAGTGGAATAAAAAATGACTTTTTAAGGGAAATAGAACCAGAATTACATGCTTACAAATTTAGGATAGTAAATAAATATATTTTTTTAACGAATAATTTGAGTCTTTTTTATTATTTGGAGGGTGTTCTGAAAAAATTAGACCAGTTTTTTACAATTAGTCACAGTGTGTGTAAATGCTGAGCTTTTGTGCGCAACAAGTCTTCTGAAGTCATACATAGTTTTTTTGCCGTTAGTTGCAGAATATCTTCCCCTCTGCTCAAGCACTAAAATCTAATTTGGTAACAAATCAGCACCTAATGACAACTGTGCTTCTCTCATAGTGCTCAAGAATGCACAATGGACAATAGTTGTATGCTTGGAATATGAAGCACTAGCCATATGGACTACTTTTATGATACTTTTGGGTCTATTTTTTAGCTTTTAAGTGAGGCACTGTTCACTGCCATTATATTGAAAAGATGGACCTCAATATTCATTACAACATCTCCTTTTGTGTTCTGCTTGAGAAGCAGAATACAAAAAAATTTTAGAAAGAAAGAAAGAAAGTCATGTTTGGAACGACATGAGGGCGAGTAAATTATGGCAGAATGGACATTTTTGGATGAACTATTCCGTCAAGCAAGCTTGCCCCTTTTATTGCTTATCCAAAATCAGGACGAGCTACTGAAATCATAAGCTTAACTATCAACAGTGGTTAAACAAAGCTGTTCTGAATTCAGACCCAGTTCGCTTTAAAGTGTGAAATATAGCAGTGATGTGTCATTGAGGCCTGTGGAGTTTGGAAGTGAGAGAGTGTGCTAACTCAAAATAAGGTGGTAAAACATACACCTACAGCACCACAAGGTAGCATCTCACCTTAATTGCACACACATAGCATGGTATCTTCACTCCGTAGCCTTCACAGCACACACATGAACCAAACAGGAATACTGTATGTAGAGGTAAACCAAAGTATTACTACTCTTTGCCCTGCAAGGTTAGCGGCTTGACTTGTGACTTGTGAAAAGGAAAGTGAGTTGGTGTCATGTTTGAACCTGTGCTTTTGTTTCACCACCTATTACCCTCATGTGAAATGTGCCAAGATGCAGTATTTATCTATATGACGTACAGTGAGACCACTGATGCTTCTGTTTTGCATGTTTAGCTATTATATAATACAAATGTTTTTATTACAAATTATTTTATCAAAGTAGCAAATTGAGTGAAAAGTTGATGAATTTGAGAATTGCTTAGTATTTGGTTTGTCCCCCTTTTACTTAATGACATCATGCACTTGAGCTGGCATGAACTCCACACGTGTTATCCAGCATGATTTGAGAATGTTACAAATAGCATTTGTGTGCATCAATAGAAGCACGGAAATCTGACCATTTGTACAGATATTTGGCCCCCATAATATATGAATTCTGCAATCTTTCATAGATTAATTATAAAAGGCTTGTCTCTTTCAATGTGTGATTAATTTGTTGTTGTTTTCTCCAGGTGAATGACAGACTTGACCGGTACTGTTGTGGATTCAGACCAGACCCATCAGAACTGTGTGTAGAAAACATGCTGAATATTAAATGTGGAAACCCAAGGGACTTAAATCTGGTGCACATTCTGGTAAATAAGTTTTTTTGATATTCATCTGATAATAACACTGATATTAAAATAATGTCCAATAACACAAACAAAAACAACTCTATTGTCAATGAACCGCATATGCCTGTAAGAAAGTTATTGGCAAGTACTGTATTGAAATCCCGCATTGTTCTTGTTCTTGTGAAATAAAAATGTACACCTTAATTATGGTGAAATCACTGTAATGCACAGCCTCATCACAGGTGTGCTCTATCAGTATTGGCTTTGAACGCTGCTCATCCCATTAGAAATTGTGACTATTTCACTAAAAGAGTGACTATTTGTGCTATAGGTGTAAATAGCACTTGCCACACAGCACAGCTAGTTGCACTCTAATAGTCTAGTAGAAGCAAAATTTGAAGACATACTCCACCCCAGTGTTGATGCTATGGCGTGGGGTGTAATGACTGTGTGGATGTGAAGGTTGATTTCCTTGCCACCACAAATCACTATTTGGTTATGGTGAAGATCAGGGAGTTGAGAGAAAGGTTTTATCCGGGTAAATATAACCGTGGTTTTATTATAATAATCAGGGTTGGGGAAGTAACGGAATACATGTAACAGGATTACATATTTAATATACAAAATATGAGTAACTGTATTCCACTGCAGTTACAATATAAATCATTGGTAATCAGAATACAGTTACATTCAAAAAGTATTTTGATTACTGAAGAGTCTATTTTGTTTCATTTAACATTTACTCTATTCAGTTGGAAAACATTTAACTGTATAAATGATATGAGTTTTTTTATATGAAAGGTGGATATGACGTCATTGAGCAAAAAGATGTGGTTGTGTGCACTCTGTGGGGTTTGAAGTAAGCTTGGAGCAGCAGAAATAGTAAGCCTTGTATAAAAATGTCATGTGAAAAACTAGCTTTATGCTAAGCTAAAATGCTATTTCTATGCCTTTTACATGCACGTTACCAGCCACGATTACGCTTTTTTATCAAGAAAATCCACGTTCAATCATACATACATTTTATCCGAATATCACAAAATGTATTTTTAATATAAGTGTATTTTGTCTTGTTGTACTGGCAGATGCTTTTTTTCTCTCTCTCACTTATAGTCAAAACAAGTACAAAAAATCTGCTAGTGCTGAAGAAGTAATCCAAAGTATTTACATTGCGTTACTGAATTTGAGTAATATAACGGAATACATTATAAATGACATTTTACAGCATGTGTTCTGTATTCTGTAGTGGAATACATTTTATTTAGTTTTTTGGCAGAAGACATATTTTTTATGAAATTATCCATGGTGTTACTACAGTAATATGGGGTAATTATAGTAACCATGTTGAATTTTTTGGTTACTATGAATTTACTACAAAATACCATTGTCATACTATGGTTTGTGTAGTAAAACCATGGTTATTTTTTGTAAGGTAAGGTTAGGTTTATGGGCAGGGGTTGGTTTAGGATGTCTGTGGGAGTCTAAATAAACAAAAATAACAGGCTGCAGTGATGCCATAATACTGCATGTTCTTGAATTAGAGGTGCAAATGTTGTACAAATTAATACTTAGTGCAAAAAGACAATTTTGTTGCTATTTACACATAGCCTCTGCCTTATAAATTACCATCTGAACTATCCATTATAGAATTTCCCATTATCTTATACCGATAGTGTATTCACTATTCAAAATGTAACCAACAATGATGATGTCCTTGTTATATTGCATTCTGAATTGTGATTGGTCTTCATCAAACATGGCCTTATATGCACTTATGTTTTCTTCAGGAAATGCATTATAGTGGTTTTCATCTGTTTTAACATACTGTATATAAAAATTAAGTGTTCTAAGCTGTACCAGTAAATCTGCTCTTCAGAGAGGCAGTGCTGTTTGTTATGGCATTAAGCTCTGTAGAAGGATAATATGCTTCAAGTTATCATCAAGTTATATTGACTGGCCCCACAACAAGGTCATATAGTTGACAAGTATTGGTTTCCCACCAGAAGAGTGTAGTACAAATTTCCTCTCATTCTGTGTAGTAGCTTTCCAATATCAAATGTAATATCTTTCTAACAGCTCTTGAGATCATGAAGTTTAAGTCCCAACTCCCTTATACAGCCATAGTCAAAAGTATCAGCAGTGACATCAATTTTGTGTTTTGCAAAGTTTGCTGCTTCAGTATTTGTAGATAATTTTTTCAGATGTTTCTATGGTATTCTGGAAAACAATGATACGTTTTTCATAAGTTTTAAAGGCTTTTACTGGCAAAAAACATTCAATATATGCAAAGAGTCAATATTTACAGTGTTGACCCTTGTTCTTCATAACCTCTGCAATTCCCTCTGGCATGCTGGATATCAGCTTCTAGGCCAAATCCTGACTGATGGCGATCCATTCATGCCTTATTAGTGCTCGGAGTTCATCACAATTTGTGGGCTTCTGCTTGTCCACTCGCCTTTTGAGGATTGGCCACAGGTTCTCAAATCCGGGGAGTTGCCTGGCTACAGATCCAAAATATCAATGTAATGATCACCGAGCCACTTCATTATCACTCTTTCCTTGTTACATGGTGCTCCATCATGCTGGAAAGAAGTTGGGAGAAGTTGCTCTTGCAGGACGTTTTGATACCATTCTTTATTCATGGCAGTGTTTTTGGGCAGAATTGTGAGAGAGCCCACTCCCTTGGATGAAAAGCAACCCCACACATGGATGGTCTCAGGATGCTTCACTGTTGGCATAACACATGGTAGCGTTCACCTTTTCTTCTCTGGACTATCGATTTTCCAGATGTCCCAAACAGTATGCAGGGGGATTCATCAGAGAAAATATCTTTGCACCAGTCTTCTGCTGTCCAATCCTTGTACTTTCTGCAGAATTTCAGTCTGTCCTTGATGTTTTTGTTGGAGAGATGTAGCTTCTTTGCTGCCCTTCTTGACACCAGGCCATTGTCCGAAAGTCTTCGCCTCACTGTGCGTGCAGATCACACCAACCTGCTGCCAATATTGAGCAAGCTCTGCACTGGTGGTAACAAAATTCCATAGCCGACTCCGCAAGAGGAGACGGTCCTGGATTTTGCTAGACTCTCTGGGACGTCCTGAAGCCTTCTTCACTGCAGTTGAACCTCTCTCCTTGAAGTTCTTGATGATCCGGTAAATGGTTCTTTCAGGTGCAATATTCTTTGCAGCAATTTTCTTGCACGTGAGACAATTTTGATACAAAGCTATTATGGCTGCACGTCTTTTTTAGAGGTAACCATTGATAAAAAGAACACAATGATTGGAAGCACTTCTTCCCTCCTTTTAGAGCAATCAGTCTGCTCTTATAGTCCAATCAGAATGATAGAGTGATTTCACCTGACTAGTGCTCGTTCACACTTTCCCAGGTGCTGCTGATATGATTAGTGAAATGATGTTAGCTGGTCATTTTGTGCCAGGACCAAAAAACTGTGAAATTTGGGTTTTTGTGATGAAGTAAATTTTGTTTTGGTCAATGAAGCTTTTTACAATTAATTAAAATTCATCTGATCACTCTGCACAATTATCTAGAAACAAGTGAAGCAGAAAACTTTGCGAAACACAAAATTGATGTCACTGCCAATACATTTGGCCACGGCTGTACATAAAACCCTGAGGGTAAACTGAGCAACCTCTATCTATAGGTTCGGAAGACAGATCCATCAAGATTGGTCTTTATTGACAATGCTGGCAGACCCCATCAACCACAAGACAACCTTAACTTCAGACTGGTTAAAGGTATTGATGAGTAAGTACAAATATTTGTAAATATGTATGCTTTTGTTTACTCATCTAGCCTTTTTATATTGTTATTGCATGTACATATGGGTGGGGTAGTTTAGCCTACCCAAGTAACTGTAATATAATTACTTTTTAACAGACAAAGTAGTATAATATATTACATTTAAAATTCTTAATGTGATTTTTTGATGAAGTAATCAGTTAAATAATCTGAATACAATTTTACACCTACTTTCTGTAAATTAGGCTTATTCAGAATGCGCCTTATTCACAAAAGTCAGCACAATTTATCATGCTTTAACCCCCAATGGAAAACTGAAAGATATGGCATGCACTATTTTTTGGATGTGTTTGCATCATAAACTGATTTGCATGATTTCTTCAGTGAACAGTGTGCCAAAACAACGCAGACAGCGCATGCAAATAAACAATGCTATCAGCGGTCAATTGAGGGATCAGTGAATCCTTCCATTATGTTTACAAATACAAATTTCAGAGCAAGGATGTTGGTTTAGAATCAGTTTTCTTCCTCTCTGACAAATCACCGTATACAAATATACTCATCCAGCATTTATATGTGAAGAGAATTTTACCCATTTGTAGCATACACTGTAACAGTGTATTTGATGACTGGCAGATTTCCAGAGCAGGCCATTTCAGTGCTGCAGTCAGGATGTCTAGAGAGGATGCTCCTGCGGTCCCTTTCTTTGGATCGTGAATTCTGGGTGAGCAGAGGAGGAACATCCAGTCTCAGATCTCTCATCCAGCATGTGGAGCAAAGAGCCAAAGCCTTGCTGCTACATATACAAGAGAAGAAACTGAAACTTAACACAGACATATGACACTCTCATGAAGAGATTCTCTTATACTGTAAAAAAAACAAAAAAACAATTACTGAATGAAAGGTTTACAGAAATGTTTTGTTCTGGTTGATTTGAATTGTCCATATTCATGTATGTGGCTGTTTCAATGTGTGTCTGTTTAGAAAATCATACATTGCTATGAATTCTATGCCAGTATGTTTTCACTTTCAGTGAAAATGTTGACACAATCACAAAAACTGATACTAAAAATCTATAAGAAATACAGTTGTCGCAAAAAGTATTTGGACACTTAAGCCAAACTGAAAAATCTCTTATGATTGACTTGAATGTCTTTGTATTAAATAATAAAATGTCAAACCAAGTAGCATTTTTTTTTTAAAGGAAGGTACCACAAACACATTTTTTAAACTAAGCAGTATTTGGACACTTTCTGGCTTACATGCTTAGTAGAACATAGTTATAAACAGGTTGCTCTGTGTGAACTTGAGATGAACTGACTTTATATATCCAGTTAAAATTGCCTTGAGACCAGCTGGCTGAAAGTCATTGCAAAAATGGCTTAGAAAGCTTTAATGTTTGCAATGTTTTCTAATGCATTGAAATTCATAGGTTTTTTAACCTAAGTATTTAAATAATTTTTGGGGCCACTGTATGTATAGTATAAATATGCATGATAAAAAGATTATGCACAGAAATTCCTTTCGGTTGATTGATTTGAATTGTTTGAAAAGTGTGTTTGTTTTGCTGTTAAGATTAAGAATGTCATACAAATGGAACAAGACAGCTACAATGAATGGAGGCAGTGAGATTTATCGATTTTTGAGTCAATTTGGCTAATCAGGGTTGACAATCCTTGAACTGTGATTAATATATATGAGATGTTCTCAACATCTGAGAGAAGAGAATCCAGATAATCATTTGCAAAGCAGGACTAATGGTAGGGCCTGTCACTGTAAGAGACTTACTCCACAACTGGTGCTTTAATTCAGATGTAAACCATCTTGCTTCTCTTTCTGAAGTGAAATGAACTTATATCTGAAACATAAATGTGGAGTTTATTTTTTAAACCTTCAAAACCAAGAAAACACATGCAGGGATAAAAGCTAAATCTTTAATGAAGTCTGCTTTACAGGCAAAGAAGGGAGGTAGAGGACTATGAAACTGCAGTGTGGAATGAAACTGAACCCTCTCCAGGTAACATTATGCTGATGCCCAAAGGCACAGTTATGCACAAAATTGAAGTCTGAATTTGTGCTCTCATCTGCTCTATTATTATGATCATACATATGTCAAAGAGCTTTGGTTACTGAGTTCCTAAATAGAATCAGAGGCAAATTCACCTCACAGTAGCACACTTTTGTATGCCGTGTATGAGCGCAATCCACTTTAACCATGTACTGAAATAGTGCTGTGCCATTTTTACATTTGTGTTCTGTTTATAATGTCTGAATTTGAGATTTGTCCTCAAGAAATTATATTTATGAAGAATTTCAAGAATGGTCAAAAATCTCAACGGCAAGAAAAGATATTTCTATTTTATTTTGTACAAACAAACAATAAAAATCAAATCTAAGCCAACAGATCTCTTGTACATCTGTTCAATGACATGGCTGGTTCCATTACTTGGATGTGTCTTTTTGATTTTGTCTGAAAACAATTGCAAACTTTAAAATAACCCAGAGACATCCACCAGATATCAGTTCCTAAAACCAAATGAATAGTGTGAGTCTTGGAGCAGAGTTTAGAGGAGCTATATCCAGCCAATCTGATAATCTTGTCACTTTCTATAAGCCTCATACTTGATCACACATTTGGAGATTATGGTCATGCAGAGGGGGAAAAAAAATAAACGATACCAGCAAAACATTAGATCCCCCTTTCATCCAGTTTGAAATCCCAAAAGCCTCAGTTACATTTGCCTAATGTGGGCCAGAAACTCCTGCCTGTGTTCTGCTTCCAATTTCACTTCAGTAGATTGACTGCCTCCTTTTAAGAGAGTTCATCAAACGGCAGAGATTTGTAAAGCCTGAAAACATCATATTTGACTTATATAGATGCAGAACGCACATATGATTCACATCTTTAAAAAAAGGTAACATGCCAATATTATCTCTAAAACTGCAGGGAAATTTTATAGTAAAAAAAGATGGTCTAGAAGGGAACCCTTGATCAAAGAAAAGTCTGGCGAGTCACATGCAACATTCCAACACGGTCTCATGACAATTTGTATTAATTCGTACAACATGGCAAAATTGTATTATATCATACAACTTGCCTCATACAAAACATACAACTTTTATTCACACCAACCAATGAACAAACACATTTTCAAATCGATACAATCCACGCATCAACTTTTTGCTGGCCTCATATCCAAAACATTCTTTTAAAAAAGGAAACATCTGTGAACGCATTGTACAATAACAACACGGCAATGTTTAGGTTTAGGTTTGAGATGTGGGTTAGGGGTTAAACTTATGATAAATCGCCATAACAATACTTCAAAACACAGCAGTTTCTCTTCTATGCAACAAAATTTATGTTTTGTACAAGCCAACTCATAACATTTCTTTTGATTTCGCCATCTCATATTATTCTTATGATTTGTCATGGATCTGGTTGGACATTCATTCACTTTGTTTATTATGACTTTTTGGAGGCCCACCAAAAATCCAGACAACCCCTTACCTTTTTTACTTAACCCTAACCCTAACCTTAATCCAACCACTAAACCTAACCCTAACATTAGTAGCAGCAAACCCATTTCTCCGAAATGGTACATTTGTGTTAAGAACATTCTAATGCCATCTCCAAATAATGAATATATATGCCATGGAGCGCAACTCACAAAGTTTTCCTTTAAATTTGACCCAAATCATTATGAAAGGACAAATATTATTTACTCTAGCAATCACTGGATGATATATTGTTTATATGAATCTTTCATGTAGCCCAGACGAGTATGTCGTTTTGTGGTTTGACAGCTTGAATGACATATTCAAGGCTAAATACAGAATAATTGCATAAAAAATATTGCCATTTCTAATCATTCAGTTTGTGCAGTTTCATACACTAACCTGCAAACTCATCAACATCACTTTGTTCATTCTTGAAGAAGTACCAAAACGTTCTGTAATGTTCTGCTTTGGACTGTAACCTGCTGCAGTGCATCAGCTTGTGTGTGTGTGTGTGTGTGTGTGTGTGTGTGTGTGTGTGTGTGTGTGTGTGTGTGTTCTTCAGTAAATGTTATATTACCCTCTTGTGGTCTCCCAACACTATTATGCCAGACTGTTAAACTGAGGCCAACTGAGTGAATTAATTGGTTATCATTTGCAAAGGAGGCTGTGGAACACCGGCGCTGGAACAAAAACATACATTTTTGCTTAGAACACACTAAATGAAAAACATTTAGTTTTAATCCCTGTTTTTAATGACTACGTTGTTTCGTGCTTGCTATATATAGTTTTTGACTATAAATAATAACAACTGTAAAATGAATAAAAGTGTTCAATATTGTTCTGTTACTGGCTCAAAAGAATAATTATTTAACAAAATACAAAATATTTTCTAGTAATTATGCAGTTTCTGCGGCTCAGGCTGGTCTGAGTCCCTGGGCAAATGAGTTAGTCCACCCACTTCTCTAAGTCTCCACTCAACGGTTTTGCAAATTATAAATGAGGTCAACTTGATTGCCTTCGTCTTACAAGGTCAGGATAAAAAGCATGAAATATAAAACTACAAGCACTCTCACCATTAGACTGGAGACGATCAAGCCATTATTGCAGAACATTTTATCAGAAGAACATGTGAGCGGAAAGTAGAAATCTCTGCCATGTATTACCCAAACTGGATCCATTTTAATCGTAGCATCATTTTAATTAATATTTAACATGGGAGTGATTAAAATAGTTTAAACGTGAGAGTAAGGAAGAAAAAGAGAATGCAATTATCAAGATGAAAGTGAGCGCCTTTCTAACCTCTTTTTTATTATGGTGTCTGTTGACAAGAAAGCACATGATGCATTCTTTTCCCCTGGGTGTAGATAAAAGCTTTATCAATGCCTCACACAGTAAAACTACAGTTGTGTTTTTATAAGAATTTCTCAGAGTAGTTATAACTTGTTAAAAAGGGCAGCTTTATCTCAGCTTATCTCAAAAAAGAAATGCCAATAGATATTAGCATACAATAATACATATTATAATATTACCCAGAGTACTCTTTGAATTAGTGGTCGACCGATATATCGCCGAGGCCGATATATCGGCCGATATTTGGAATTTTTTAGATATCGGCATCGGCCGATAAATATTTCCGTTTGGCCGATATATTTCAAAACCGTTTGTGACAGTGCATTAGCGCTTTTTTCCACTGGCGCGAGCAGAGCGAGCATGAATGAACTGAATACGCTCGCTCTGCTCCACCCAGCACCGTAAGACAAGCCACTCAGAAGTGAAGCAGACATCTGACAGACACAGTAAATGACCAATCAGCATTCGCCTTCTAACCTGACGCTACATTGTGTTACACACAATAACACTCCGGCGTGCAGCGAAGTCTATTCAAACAGTACCGTGATATGTCAGATCCGCAGCCCAGCGGTAGCTCCAGTGTGGGTCACAGATGTGATATAAACGAATTCAAACAAAACTGAAAACATTTAACAAACAGTCAAAAATCCCGTGACTGGCTGTTCCTCAGATGCGCGCGCGCTGTTTTCGGTTACGTTTAAACTAGACGCTGTTTTCACACGGACTGAAAAGCTGGGTCGCGTGCAGTACAGATCAGTGATCGCGCGAGACACATTCTCACACCCAACTCGTCACATATGGCCGCTTGGCCAGGACCCCTTGGCGTCACTTTTTAACACACTGGGTATGACCTTGGCGTCAATTTTCAACGTGCAGGCTAGTCCTATAGACTTCTATAGAACTCTGAACAGGAGCCTGTAGCGTTGAAATTTGACGTCTTGGGTAAGCTCACCGCAACCCGTTGTCTGCTGTGAATGGCTCGAGACTACAAAAAATAAAAAGGAATTGGCTACAATAAATGATCTATGCCAGGGCTAGTATAATGGTGGCCCCCAGATCATCTTTATCTGGCCCTCCAACTGTTTTTGTTATGTTTAAAAACCCTCGCAATCAGATATCAAACTGCCCTCTGCGCAAAGGTTTAGCGCGTTCATAGGCAACCGCAGGGACGTCGTTAGGCCTATTTTAGGGGGGCTGAAGCTACCCCAAAATGTTCCCAAGTCCCCCTAAATGATAATAAGAACAACAATAACAATTCGATTCATCAATAACCATATCCTCATTCATATTTAGAATTAAACGCAACAAATGATATATATCCAGCTACAAAAAATAGCCGAAAAGTCGGAAGTTGGACAGAAGTACAAAGAGTTGTTGTGCTATCAAGATGATGCACCGCACCGTCTCGTTGCATTGGTGTGAACTGTGGCAGCTTTCGGAGCGCTGCAAGTAACTGGAGGATTCATCTCGCCTCGTCGTTACTCTAGTTTGGTCTGAAGTTGAACTCGCTATGCACCCTCCCGCCCACACACACCGAAACACACGCACCTCCCGCCCACACACACCGATACACACGCTAATGGTGAAAGGAAGATTGGCAAGTGTCGTGATACAGAGTGAAATTGTACGTTGTTTTTAATTACCTGCTTACCTAGCTACGTTTTCTTGAGGTAAAGGAAAGGGGATATTTTGGTTTGCTATGGAAAACTGTAGTCTAGCTAGAGTGAACAAGCAAAATACAAGAAATGGTTAACTTAGCAAGCTAATCACAACTCTTTATTCTTTGCCAATAATATAACCTATCTCTATAATAGGCATATAAAACAATATCAATCCCCATAGATTGTTGTTGTCACTGAAAACTAAATGTCATAGGGTCCCTGTTAATGCTATTACCGTTGTATCCTTCAATTCATTGAGCAGATAAGATGGATATTAGAAGATATTTTAGCAGAGAGAAAGAGATGCAGCCGCAGGAGATTGGCAGGCCAGTTGATTCTGAGGGAGCCGGTGTGATTGAGGTCAGTACTAATGGTCTATAGGTCTAAGGATTGTTTTGTTTTCTTCTAACAATAAGCATTTGTTAGCAGGTCTAGGCACTGTGCATAGCCTAAACAAAATTATTTCATTGGCTGTGATAATTTAAATAAATACGTACATGTTACCTAAATGTAGGCTAAAGATGAGCAAATGCCCACAGATACACATGTGAAACTAAAATGAAAGCAACCCTTAAAAACAGAAGGCATTTTTGATGCTTCCACCAATGAAGTAGACAATAAACAAAAAGTAACTGTTGACTGTGGTTTTGAAAATGATTTCATTCTTAATTTTCCTTTATTTGAATACTGCCTTTTTGTTGTTGATTTATATCATACATTGCATACATCATTTGGCAGAATAAATCATCTTTAATTGAGAAACGCTCAAACCTGTGTTGTCAAATTTCACTATGACCTTAAAATTCTGGTTCTTGGGTTAAACTGTATGCAAGCCAAACTACACAGTGAAATTACACTCTGATTGAACCAATCCACAGCGCAGTTACAGTAATTAGATAGCATTCTGTGGACAACTTTTCTTATATAGAGAGGAATTAGATATAGTATGCTATCACTTTATCATACATTTACATGAGCAGACAGATAGCATTTAAGTCATTGCTTATAGAATAACTCATCAGGAGCAAAGTCTGGCCTGAGTAAATTCCCCCATGCAGCTTTGATGTGTCTAAAAGCAACATTACAGTAACTTTTCTTTAACAGAGTAGAAATGGAAGAAGAGGATATGTATGTCACGTTTTACTTGTTAACATCTTGGTTTCTTTGACTGGTTGTTGACATAAGTGTAGCTCTAGATGTGAGTGCAAAGATTTTGCAAACGCAAGTTACAAATACCCTCGGGGCTAAGCCCCCCCCCCCCTGTCTTCCAATCCTAGTGACGTCCCTGCATTCATCGGTGAGTTTAACAACGCTTGACTCGCCGCCGCCGCTTGACTCTCCGCCCTGCACGTTGGAAAATGACGCCAAAGGTATACTCAGTGCGTTAAAAAGTGACGCCAAGGGGTCCTGTATGGAACGCCATCCAGTTCAAAAATACGTGAATTCTTACACGTAAACAACGCGTAGACAACGCGTAAACAACACGTTGTTTGCACGTTGTTAACGTGTTGTCTACGCGTTGTCTACGTGTTAATTTTTCACGCGTTGTTTACGCGTTGTCAACGTGTTGTCAACGTGTTGTTAACACGTTGACAACACGTTAACAACGTGTTGATTTCATGTGATTTTGAGCCATTTGGCCACTTGTCCGGGTGAGGGAGGTACTTTCCCATTGGCTGCTGAGAAGTCGGGTTAAACCATTTCTGGAAGCCTGGGGGGTTTGCCTGCCACTATTAAACATGCTAAGGATCCTCTAATTTCTCTTCCTTTTCTTCCTTTTGTGTGTAGCCTATAACAATCTTATATTTGGTTTGCTGTTTTAAGACTTAAAATACATTATTATTATTATTTTCATCAAGATAAATTTCCACACAAACACAACAGAGGGAATTCATGCTTTTTACACCATTCATCAACTTTAGTTTTATAACTTAAAAAAAACATTAACAGTTGTGCAGGGAAAAACTAACAGCAGTGGTACTCATTTAATGTTGGTGTAGGATACAAACCATTTTAATAAATACTGTATATGTCTTTGGAAAAAAACATTAACCTTTTTCAGCATTTTAATTTAATTTAGTGCTTTGACCAGCAGAGGGCACATTGTGACTAATTATGGGGCTTGTTAAAACCTAAACGGACCTCTTTTTAGACATTAAGCACTCAGACATGTACACAGGTGATATTACCCTTTTTGATTAAATGTACAGCCGTCCAAAGACTGTCAGGATTAGAATGAAAGTTTGTAATTAGGTCAGATAGTAACTGATTTGACTTTCCTGACAGCAGATGTACACTACTGTGCCAAACTCCAAGGTCATCCTTAAAATCCTTATTAAAGCCTAAAACCTGAGAAGTGTTTAGCCAGTTACAGCCTATTATACATAATAAATTATATATATTAATGTGGTTCAACAGTTTTAATTGTGCCCAATATTGTGCAAATGGTCTGATGGCTCTTGTTAAATATCAGCAGACTTCTCATTTTTTTGGCAATTAAATCATGAGTCTGGCTATCCATAGCTGCTTTCACACTTTATTATTTTCTGGGAGTATTGTCTCATTGTATGAAAGGTACAGAGCGTGAAAGGGGGGTCTGATCCACCTCTGTGCCAGGAACATGGGTAGTAACAGAGATGGAACAATGTCTGTGTGAAAGCCACAGCCAGCATGCTGGTGTTGTGTCTGTTGTGTCTTTTTCTGTCACACCGCTGTTTCCGGAAAATCGCATCACTATGTGAAAGCATGGTTGCGGGATTATGCTGCAAGCTTTTGTTTAGTACAGATACTGGGGAAATGAAAAATCTGGTGCATCAAGTCTTATGTTTTTTATAGCTTATATATTAGTGAGAACCCGTAAGACAGAAACTATGCCGTGTATTAAACATGTTGAAAGTAAATCCATCTTGAAGCGTCTCCAAGCCTGAAAGCCTTGACAACAGCCATCAAATCCATACTCTATATCAGTCATAGATAACTATAAATACAAAATAAAAGTTTCAATTGCACTTTAATAAATCAAGCCATGTCTTTTCACTCAGTTTTATTTTTTATTAATTCTGTTTTATTTTCAGAGACAGAAATAAAGCAGGATGACCACTGCTCCACCCGGCTTCATTTTTGCTAAGGTGCTGGAAGCATCAATGAGTCCAAACTGATAAAAGCGACATCAGCACACTTCAATCTATGCAGTGTATCAGTTTATTAAGCTTTCGGTCTAACAGAGCATACATAACTCAACATTGGATGGCAGGCAGAAATAACCAATCACATTCCAGTCACTGGCAGTGCCAACACATCTGTGCACGCCAATACCCTGATGTCAGAGGCTCCACTTCCTGGGAATTGAGGGTTTGAGTACTGAATGGCGTACTGTGATGCAGGCCAATAGAAGCCTTACTTGCCCCTTATTATAGTACAATACAATCTAATCACAAAGTAAATGGGGATTTGAGAGGGATCAGGCTTGAGCCATCATAAATCAGAAGCATCTCAGAACAAAGGGCTAATGGAGAGTTATCAGGTGTGGGGCACCACAAACCATAGACCCTAAACTGTACATGAGAGCTGAAGAAAAGAAACATCTTGGATTACAGCACAACACATATCAAAATCCACGTTGAGGAATTTCCCTTGTTGTTTGGCACTGGGCACAATTGCCAGATGGATTATTCCCATCTCTTAGAGGAGCTAAAATATTCTGTTTAGAACCTGCCTTAATGTTGCCCTGCACCAGCTTGTTGCTTAAGTTGGGACCTCTTCTATAGAGGGGAGGATCCTTAAAATGCTGGGTATGCTTGTGCCGGAGGCCAAAATAGGCCAGTGTTTAAGAATCGTGTTCTGACAGAGTAACTAGAATAAAGATCAAACTAGATTTGAAATGCACCGTGGTAAGCCTCATCAATACACTGTAAAGAGTAGTCTCTGTCCCGAAAGCTTTGTTTTTCATTGCAGCAGCTTTATCAATTAGTTCCTCATTAGAATGACATCTGAGCCTAAATGACTCTTGAGTAAACCGTATTCCAGAGCTCGATGAGCACTGCTGGCTAGGCAGATTGTAGTCTTATCTGTTTATTTTTGATATAAGGCTGCCACTGCATAATTCGATCCACATATCCAAAAAAGACAAACGTTTATGATCATATTCAACTGAGAACGTAAGGTCAGGAGGTTTCTGTTAGTGTTAGAAACATAACTGTGTAAAAACATATACATTAGCATATTCCAGTGCAAAAGTAGGACCCATCAATGTTCCTTTACATTGTAGGAAGAAATCTTCAATGAAGGAGAAGTAGTTCAGTTTAAGAACCAAATCAGCTCACAAATAAATGTACAGGGTGCGCTTCCTCGATGCAGTCTTAAATAATACTCAAGAGCCTCAACACCTCTTACAAGGAAGATTTGTGTAGAGGCTTTCCACATCTAAGGTGGCCAGAATAACATCATTGGGTAACTTTTTTTTAATTTTGATATCATGTTGAATAAATCAATCTTTAAAATATGATGGAAGCCTCTGAACAGATGGTTTAAGAAAATTATCAAAATAGTTAATTAATAGATAATGGCTCTAGTAGACAATCATTGATGGCTACAATAGGTTGGCCTTTGGGTTTAACCAACCAAGTATAGCAACTGTTGCAGGCAGCATGATGGGATTGTTAAGTGGGGCCTATCAGAAGGACCCCATACACTCACTCATTGCCTAGATTAGATCTGCTCATATTTGGCTGCTTCAACTTCGATTATACTGAATTCCCAGTAAATTATTATAATTACACAATTTGTGATTATGTCTTACATTTAACTAACTGTGCATCAGAACACTTATGATAAATTAGGTAGCCTATATTCCTGTATCCTAGCCTATACTAAAGATTTTGTCAGGGCAATCTTGATTGATCTCTGGTTATTTATTCTGGTGGTGTTTTATTGGATTGCATTATAAACCCATGGGCCAACGATGGGGTGATGGGCAATTGATGGGGTATCTTTAAAATGTTATGTTTATTAAATAAAAAAACCTTTCTCATAATTGTCTAGCTCTGTGGGTGTTTTTGATGTAGAGTCAGATGCAGATTGAAACATTGTATCCTTTTCTGTTAATGAAATTGCTGAGTAGGCAGCTTCAGCAGAATTCACACTGTGCTTTCTTGTTGCTTTATGATATGATATATCATAAAATTATGTTAACAGGGTTTCCCACCCCAAGCACCTGGTTAAAATCAGGACATTGTCATTATTTTACCATTTCATTAGGATTAAGGGTATAGACTAGTCTAGTATGCCCCCTGCTGGTCATAACCTACATTTAATAAAAATGTTCAAAGAGTAAAGTTTCATGTTTTCCAAATACATATTTATTACAATGGTTTGTATCCTACACCAACATTAAATGAGTACCACTGCAGTTAGTTTTTCCCTGAACAACTGTTAATATTTTTTAATATATAAAACTAAAGTTGATGAATGGTGTAAAAAGCATGAATTCCCTCTGTTGTGTTTGTGTGGAAATTTATCTTGATGAAAATAATAATAATAATGTATTTTAAGTCTTAAAACAGCAAACCAAATATAAGATTGTTATAGGCTACACACAAAAGGAAGAAAAGGAAGAGAAATTAGAGGATCCTTAGCATGTTTAATAGTGGCAGGCAAACCCCCCAGGTTTCCAAAAATGGTTTAACCCGACTTCTCAGCAGCCAATGGGAAAGTACCTCCCTCACCCGTTCAAACTGGACAAGTGGCCAAATGGCTCAAAATCACATGAAATCAACGCGTTGTTAACGTGTTGTCAACGTGTTAACAACACGTTGACAACACGTAAACAACGCGTGAAAAATTAACACGTAGACAACGCGTAGACAACACGTTAACAACGTGCAAACAACGTGTTGTTTAAGGGTTGTCTAAGGGGTTGTTTATGTGTAAGAATTCAGGTATTTTTGAACTGGATGGCGTTCCATACTGGCCAAGCGTCCATAGAATGTGTTGCGATGAGAAGAGAACATTGTATGGTAAGTACTAATACGTTTGAAAAAAAAAATATATATATATATTCCTTAATCTGAATTAAGTTATTCAATATCGCTATCTGCTGTATTTAATTATCCATGATTGGCGTTATATTGTGTGTAGTATACCTTTTCATATGTTCCGGTCGGATTTGATGCTAATCGAGCATGCAAATACATGTGACGGCTTACAAAGTTTCAAAGAAACAAACAAGCAAAACTAAACGGACATAAATCATTATTATTTAAATATACTTAAAGTAAAACAACCTGTTTAAACTAAATAGTGTAAATAAACTATGTGAGATGTATTTTTAACTATGTATTGTACATAAAATGTATGGAATTGCACATACTATTTTGTCATTAATTTATGAATATTGTTTAGATTGGTTAATTAATGATAAATGTTATTTGTAACCTGCAGTAAGCAGCAGTAATTGTTTATGTGACTTAAAAATCGAATTACCCATAACAGTTTAATCTAAAATGTTTTTTGTGTGCGTGTTTTCATTCTGCTAGATGGCTGGACAGAAAACAAATCCCCTGTGGGAATAATTTACCATACTCACTTACTGTATTCACATGTATTGTATCGGCCTCATATCGGCCAGATTGCTTTCTCAATATCGGCATCGGCCATTAAAAATCCCATATCGGTCGACCACTACTTTTAATGTAATACTTACTATACTTACTACTACACCAATACTCAATAATGATCACTTGTTATTAGTATTACTTGCAAGGCAAACATTTTTAACTGTTTACACTTTTCTTAAATTCCAGCTTAATATGCAGATACAACTATCAGAAATCAATTGGTTGATCACCCCGTGATCATTTGATATCATACGACTTTCACTAAAGGCAGCCTTACCTTTGCTCATATAAAGGTCTAAACCGGTATCAGTGATGTGTGATTAATATAGGCCATAATTGTTATTTGACAGATAGGTTGGTCAATTTTTAAGTCATGGTAGAAAGGATTCTTCTTTTTATTTTTAAATAAAGCCAAAGATGTCACTGAAGTCTAGCAATACCCCAGAACTTTTCACCCACAGTGGAATATATGACTGGCTATTAAACAAATAACGAAAACACACACCCATAGACTTACATTGAAGGAAGGACTTAAGCCATATCAAGGGATCAGAATATCATAGACACTTGAGAGTGGGGTTTTGATTTTCCAGACACCCACAACACACTAACAACCGCATATCAATACCCTAGGAACGACTCACAACACCCTATCATTGTAGTTTTTCACAAGGAAATGTAAAAATCTAGTTTTAACTTAATTATAATTTTGTAAAACTACATGGGATCTTAGAGGATCTTAGCTGTGAATCACCAACACTCATATTTCTATTTATTGTTCTACCATTAGAACTTCATAAAAACAATCGTGTACTTAGAAAAATAATTTGCTAGAGCATCAGAGATGAGAGTGTGTATTCCTCTGGAAAGTACTAGGGACCAAAATGTTATTTTTATTAGCAGTACAGCTCATTAAATCTAAGACTCATTGCTCTCTGGAAAGAATGAACTAACTCCTTCATTTGCCAGCTTTGAGGCATTAAGCAGTTATGACTGGTCGAATCAACCTCTGCCTGGTAAAGGAGTTTTCCTGTTATTGAAGATAGTCCAAAATTCACGTTTACCATATGCGACAGGGTGGAGAGCGGGGCCGGGTCGTGATTTTACACACCCAGTCCCTTATCAGTCTAATTAAGCCTCCGAGAGGGATAAAGGCAGACTGCGGATGGTGGTGTAATAGAGAGAGAGATCGTTTACGGGCAGCGGTCTGTCGTGTGTTGATGTTTGTTGTTTGTTTTGGAGTGTTGGTTATTAATATTTTTGAGACATTAGAGATATTACAGCTGATTTTCTGTAAAGCAGCTTTAGAACAATGTATATCGGGAAAAGCACAAATAAAAAAACTATACAAATAGAAATTATTTGACTATATTTACTTTTATGTTAAAATGTTTTCTACTTTGGCAACAAAATCTCAATGTTTTCTCTTTGCACTGTCAAACAAACAAGTGATAACCAGTGTTGAAGCATTTTACCAATCAGAAATTAACATAATTACTTATGATACAAGTAATGGCCAGCATTGTCCAATGACTGCCAACATGGTACATTATTACTGATTGTCCCATGCTTGCCAACCATGATGAGTGGTCCAAACATCATCTGCAGCCTGAAACTTTTGATAGGAAATTTGGATGAACTTTCCAAAATAAATAAATTAATAAAGCTAAAGATGCTTCCTTGCTCCCTATTTAGTGATTGACTTAACCTCCAGTGTGGTGTCTGTCTGCACTGGTCTCAGAACAGCTCAAATGCACCTTATTTCCATCCTAACTCTATATAAAGCCTCTGAAAGCTATAGATTTTTTTTAATATGATAATGCACAGTAAATATAGGATTTCTAAAGAAACCTTGTGCTATTGTACACTATGGTGTCCTACACTGCATTTAGCAGCATAGCCAGTGTATTCTTCCAAAGTCAGTCATATGGGTTTGGAACAACATGAGGGGAACTAAATAATTGAAATAATTTCCCTTTTTGTGTGAACTAGTCCTTTAAAAAAAAGTGTTGTTTTTTTTCTCCCACCTGTTGATGTTTATGAGAAACATCGTCCAATATTTAAGTTTTAAAAGTAGCCAAAATGCCAAGCTTTGTTCCTCGTACACCGTGATCTCCAAGAGCAGGCTGCTATCTCTCTGTTGCCTCCGCTTTCCTTATTGCTGATGTTGAATGTAAGACATGGTTATCCTATTAACCCTAGTCACACGTTTACCTAATTGGCCTACACACTCTCACAGCGAAATTGTAAGGATTCATATGACTGATGATTCATATGGCAAATCTTATGACTGCACATCTCTGACTTTCACTACAGCCAATGATGTCGATGGACATCGTTTCCATCTAATACATTAGGTTTAGATAAGGAGTTTGGGTAAGGGCGTAATATTAATAAGTATGTCCTTAATGACTCGTGCACGAAACTCGCACTTACTTCCGCATTACACATCCAGGCATTTGTACGTGATGAAATTGTACAAATTCATACGAACAAACTCGTACGAAATCATATGAAACAGTCTGCTTGTAAAATATGTTTGAGGATTTGAAATAAACTGTATAGCATAAGTCATAAATAAAACTCTGATGCTGCTTTTTGTTGGCCTTTTGTCTGGAGCTTGACAGCTCCTGGTGATAATTAACTTTCCTATGGCAAAAAATGTGCAGCAATTCCATAAAAAAATTACACTTTTGCTTTTTATTGAAAAAAATAAGAGCACACAGGTTTGGAACGACATAATATTTTTGCCATATTTACCCACTAGTTTTTTATGTAATTCATAGAATTTACCTCCATTCAATTTTTTCAGCCTACTATATACTGATGAGGCAGGTCCCATGTCTCCTAATTAAAAGACATTTAAATAGTCATTTGGAATTAAACTCAAAGCTCAATTCTGCCTTTACCCAAGACAATATGCTCCCAGTTGCCCGTTGTTTTAGTATTTGATCAATATTTTGCATGTTATTTAAAGGGATGACAATGCTGTACAATACCCCACATTATAGTTCCAAAAAATGCTCCCACACTTCTTGCCTGTTCAGAAACTTTCCTGTGTTCTGTTATAGTGTTCCACAAGCTCTGCCCTCTGGAGATCCTCTCTGATGCAAATGAGAGTCCTTAAGGACTTTACCTTAGAGTGTTGCCATGACAATTAGCAGTCAGCTCCGGGCTTCCTCTCAGGTTTATTGTGCCAATGTTATTGACAGATCCCACTTTAGGCTGTTGTCTAAGGTGTAAGGGTGTGACAGTAACAGGAGCCTGCTCTCGTTCTCTCTCTTTCCTCAGCTTTAATGGGAGTTTGCAGAGGCTCATTTTAAACCAGGATCTCAGAACAAAATGTTAAGAATACAAGAGGGAAGCTCACCTGCATTACAGGTTTTTTTATTGTTTTATAAGGATCCCCATTAGCGCATACCATGGCAGTCACCTAATCTTCCTGGGGTCCTTCACATAACATTACATACACTTAATTGCATATACATTAAATTACATTAATATATTTTACATCAATATATCTATCTATCTATCTATCTATCTACACACACACACACACACACACACACACACACACACATATAGAAAATGCATATATACAATTTAAACATTCATATACAGTACAGCACATTTCAAAACCTATCACCCCTGAACATACAATTAGGTGGAATACTAATTAAAACAAATGTATTTAAAAAGAATGAAAATTAATTTGAAACAGAAGAAACTTGAGAAACTTGTCCAATTATAATATACTTCCTACTGTTCAGTCTGACATCTGCATACCAATAAATATCTCTGCATATTCATTTTGAAGGATGATTTTTTATTTTTTATTAAACAGATATCTAGAGGAAAATTATTCCAGTTTGTTATGGCTCTATAAACAACAGTTTGGTTTTTTCAAAGAGTTAGTCTTTAAGCTGGGTACCACAATGTGACCATTACCAGCAAATCTGGTGTTGTGGTTATGTGTGTCCTTGCAGTAAACTATTAATAAGAAAATCATAATAAACTATTTAAAAAAAAATTGTTACAAAGTTTGAAATCACTATTGATACTTTTATTCACCAAAATGCATTAAGTAATGACATTACTGTAATTACAGCAAATAGTCATTATAATCATTATCTGGAAATTGGTCCGTGGTCTGTCTAAGCTGGCCATATGATCTCAACATGGTGGGAAAGTGTGCCAAGCACCATGTAGAAAAAAGTAGCCTTTTGTCAAAGATTGATATGTCCAGTTTCAATGCATGCAAATAGCTTTCTGCACACTTTTGTTTGTTTTTGTATTGCACCTAATTGCTTCAGTGATGCTCATTGTAAAGCGACCTTGAGTTTGGGAAAGGCGCTATATACATAAAACTGTTTTGCAAAATAACTTTCATAACTTTTTATCTGTGTAGAGATGGAAGGTTAATAATGATGATTTCCAGATGGGTCTGTGTAGCTCAGCGAGTATTGATGCTGACTACATCCCTGGATCCAGGGCGTGCTGAGTGACTCCAGCCAGGTCTCCCAAGCAACCAAATTGGCCTGGTTGCTAGGGAGGGTAGAGTCACATGGGGCAACTTCCTCGTGGTCACGATTAGTGGTTCTCGCTCTCAATGGGGCACATGGTAAATTGTGCGTGAATCGCAGAGAATAGCATGAGCCTCCACATGCTGGGAATCTCTGCGGTGTCATGCACAATGAGCCATGTGATAAGATGCGGATTGATGATCTCAGAAGTGGAGGCAACTGGGACTTGTCCTCCGCCACCCAGATTGAGATAACCGCACCACCATGTGGACCTACCAAGTAGTAGGAATTGGGCATTCCAAATTGAGAGAAAAGGGGATAGAAATAAAAAAAATTAAATACAAATAATGATGCTTTCCTTTGTAGAGAACCATGCATATCCAAAACTAAGAGAAAAAGTACAAAAGTACGAACAAAGGGTAGTCAGTTGAAGTCAATGAAACCTAACCCTGACTTCAAACGCTGTGAGCTAAACTGTCTCCCCCTCTTTTTCAAATGGGTTATTTTTAAAAGCATAAAGACTAATTAATGAGTCACATACAAAAGCACTACCAATTTAAAAATACATCAAAAAGAAATTTCCACTGATGAATGCCAATTCCAGGACTTAAGCATTATTCAGAAAGGATTAGTGTTCTCAGAGTAGGTTTGTTAAATGCGTTTTACAGACGTACTTTATAATGTTAATCCCATCAGAATTGAACACATCTGTTTGATATTATTATTTTTTTACAGTCAGCATAACCATAGTTAAAGTACTGCTGCATCCCATCCAAAATAAAAATAAAATTAAATCAATAAGAGGATTCAGATCCCAGAAACTAACAGACTGGTCACTGTAGTAACAGTGTAACACCCTAAATAATTCCTTACCTTATTTATTTACCCACGCAAGTGGAAATCAATTCTACTTTACACCTGTAACCTGGCTTGAATTGGTCTTTACATGTGGGACACAATGCACTCTTTCATCAGATCACTGCAGTTCAGCAGTATCCCCTTTGGCTATACATAAAACCTTGAACTGACACTGCCCTACATGGAGATGATGTGCATATGATCAGATTCACTATTCTTTCAAGTGCCATTCTGTGGGCAGATTAAGCATTCATACACAAGTCTATCTCTGGAGTGTCACAGCAATTTTGTTTTCAAAGATGGGGAAAATACGAGTAAATATGTAGAGGAGAGTGTCATAAATAATTACTCTACTATGAGAGTAATACATTTCTGTACACACCTTATCTGTATAGTAGTGCAGCAATGGAAATTAGGCTGTTATTTGCTGGAGCTAAAAATGGTAGGTTAAAAGACACGGAGATCACAAAACAAAACATGAAATGAGATAAAGTCCAAAAACAATCTTTTATTCTTATAATCTTGACCGCTGGAGTGATATGCTGCCAACAAGTCAAGATATGAAACGCAGCACTTCTGCACTATTCAGAATAAAACAAATTTTATATATAACACAATACATTACAAACAAAAGAAAATAAATTTGAATTTGTTTATAATAGATAAAAATAATAAATTATGTTTTAAGCATTGAAACATTGTGAAGAATTAAAGCAAGACATTACAGATACATTTGAGAAATTCCACATTTAAAAAGTAGGGCTGGGCGATATAGAAAATTCACGATATTATCACAGTGGTTTTGCTGGAGATATAAAATTAAGCAATAGCTTGAATTGTGTCTGTTAAATTATTAAATAACATCAAAAGCTCAGTATTTTCATATGAGATAATAAAAAAGTAAAAGTACGAATACATGGTCAGTGTAAACGGGATCATAATATGCTTTTTTTAAGCTGTCTCAGATCAGTTTGCATGCATTGTAAAAAGCAGAGCACTGTAGGTTTACACATACATGCGATTCAAAACATTTATAGCAGCTTCCAGATATAATACAAACCTAAAAACGGGACACAGTATCACAGAAATGGTGACAGTGTTTCACAAGATTTTTAGTGAGAATCATTGCAAACGGTCATATACACACACTACACTTCCCATGTTCCGCCAAAATATAAGCCATTGCTGAAGGTGAAGTAAATACGAAAGTACTTTCACCTTTTCACCAAAATAAAAGCTCCAGGTAGAGGTGCACTAAATACGACAGCACTTTCTGCCAAAATAAAAGCTCCAGATAATGATTCAGTAAATACGACAGCACTTTCAACTTTCTGCCAATATAAAAGCTCCAGGTGAAGGTGCAGTAAATACGAAAGCACTTTTTCTTTCAAAACTTTCAAGTTTTAAGTGCAAGTGCAGTAAATATGGCAGTAGGGATATGCACGAGTAGTCGAATATTCGTTCTGGGAAAATTATTAGAATAGTAAAAATACTATTCGAACTTTGCAAAGTTCAATCCTGAACGCACAAACTAAAACTGGCAGTTATAACAGAATGCACTGGGTTGCGCTGTTGAGTGTGGACACAAGTTGATCACATTTGTTGAGCAAACGGTTCTGTCAGTACATTCAAATGGACACCAGAAAAGCGGGTTATTGTGAGGATGTGGCTAACTGTGAGAAATCTGGGTTCCTGTTTGTGTAAGTGGTGTACACTTTACTCTCGTATATATGCAGCTCATCAGAAACAGCATCCCCATAGCAACATAATCCCCGCGACGCTTCTGTAAACAACAAACATGGCATCCGAGAAAGACTTTGCTAGCTGGGGGACATCCCATCATTTAAACTGCTGTGTATAAATTAGTATAGTTTACGGATACGCTTTTTTTTCTCCTCAACAAACACAATATGAGATACAATATTAACATGAAACTATTATATGGCAAGTGTTTATACTCGTGCTGAATGTTAACTGCGTCAGTCTACTTCATTAGCATTTTATTTTTCTTCACTTTGCGTGAGCTTAAATGCTTTCATTCCATTCTTTTTTGTTTTCACGCATTGCTTGTTTATATATATATATATATATATATATATATATATATATATATATATATATATATATATACACATACATATACAAACAAACAAACAAACAACACAGGACATGATATTAGCTTGTTAATGTCAATAAACTTTCAGCTTTCTGTCAAAATAAAAGCTCCAGGTGAATGTGCAGAAAATATTACACAACTTTCAGCTTTCTGCCAAAATAAAAGCTTTAGGTGCAGGTGCAGTAAATGCAACATTACTTTCAACTTTCCACCAAAATAAACGCTCCAGTGAAGGTGCAGTAAATAAGACAGCACTTCCTGCTTTCTGTCAAAATAAAAGCTCCAAGTGAAGTAAACACAACAAAAATATATTACTATTACACAAAACAAATATACCCATAATAATACCAATTACAATATTAATAATTCAGTATTTTATTGTCTAATAATAAAATTAAACTAGGTTTCAAAACGTGTTTTTTTTTTTTAGTAAAATATATTTAATTATTGCTTTTTACTACTGTATTGTTGAAATGATGCAGCTAAATGAAAATTATTAAATATCGTTCTGGCAGCGGGGTCGTGGTCGAGTGCCAGTCCGGAGAGAGGCGCTTGCACCTGAGCTAAATTATGTCTTAACACCCGTCTCTAATTCCAGTGAGCATGGGGCATATAAAGTGCATCCGGAAAGTATTCGCAGCGCTTCACTTTTTCCACATTTTGTTATGTTACAGCCTTGAAGTTCTACAAACAATACCCCATAATGACAACGTGAAAGAAGTTTGTTTGAAATCTTAGCAAATTTGTTAAAAATAAAAACGAAAAAAAATAAATAAAATAAATCACATGTACATAAGTATTCACTGCCTTTGGATGCACCTGAGCCCAATTTTGAATGTCATGGTAGTTTCCACTGATAATCCTTGAGATGTTTCTACAACTTGATTGGAGTCCATCTGTGGTAAATTCAGTTGATTGGACATGATTTGGAAAGGCACACACCTGTCTATATAAGGTCCCACAGTTAACAGTGCATGTCAGAGCACAAACCAAGCCATGAAGTCCAAGGAATTGTTTGTAGACCTCCGAGACAGGATTGTATCGAGGCACAGATCTGGGGAAGGGTACAGAAAAATTTCTGCAGCATTGAAGGTCCCAATGAGTACAGTGGCCTCCATCATCGTAAATGGAAGTTTGGAACCACCAGGACTCGTCCTAGAGCTGGCCGCCCGGCCAAACTGAGCGACTGGAGGAGAAGGGCCTTAGTCAGCGAGGTGACCAAGAACCCGATGGTCCCTCTGTCAGAGCTTCAGCATTTCTCTGTGGAGAAAGGAACAGAGAAACAACCAGAAGAACAACCATCTCTGCCGCACTCCACCAATCAGGCCTGTATGGTAGAGTGGCCAGAGAGAAGCCACTCCTCAGTAAAAGGGCACATAACACCTGAAGGACTCTCAGACCATAAGAAACAAAATTCTCTGCTCTTATGAAACAAAGATTGAACTCTTTGGCCTGAATGGCAAGCGTCATGTCTGGAGGAAACCAGGCACCGCTCATCACCTGGCCAATACCATCCCTACAGTGAAGCATGGTGGTGGCAGCATCATGCTGTGGGGATGTTTTTCAGCGGCAGGAACTGGGAGACTAGTCAGGATTGAGGGAAAGATGAATGCAGCAAAGTACAGAGACATCCTTGATGAAAACCTGCTCCAGAGTGCTCTGGACCTCAGACTGGGGCGAAGGTTCATCTTCCAACAGGACAACGACCCTAAGCAAACAGCCAAGATAACAAAGGAGTGGCTACGGGACAGCTCTGTGAATGTCCTAGAGTGGCCCATCCAGAGCCCAGATTTGAACCTGATTGAACATCTCTGGAGAGATCTGAAAATGGCTGTGCATCGACGCTCCCCATCCAACCTGATGGAGCTTGAGAGGTCCTGCAAAGAAGAATGGGAGAAACTGCCCAAAAATATGTGTGCCAAGCTTGTAGCATCATAAAAGATTTGAGGCTGTAATTGATGCCAAAGGTGCTTCAACGAAGTACTGAGCAAAAGCTGTGAATACTTATGTACATGTGATTTTTTTTTTTTTTCATTTTTTTTTTTTTAATAAATTTGCAAATATTTCAAACAAACTTCTTTCACGTTGTCATGGGGTATTGTTTGTAGAATTTTGAGGAAAATAATAAATGTAATCAATTTTGGAATAAGGCTGTAACAGAACAAAATGTGGAAAAAGTGAAGCGCTGTGAATACTTTCCTGATGCACTGTAAATGGCCACGCCACCGCCAGACGAGAGAGAGAGAGAGAACGACACAAGTGACCAGTGACTGGAGTGTCATATTGAGGGTTTTATGTTAATGTGAAGCTGAAGACCCAGAGAAGTTGATGTTGACAAAGTTTGTGTTACAATGATCTGATTAAACTGAGAAAAGCACAGAGAAGAGTGCACACGGGATAAATAAAGAGCCTTACTTGACTGAATCACTGCTTTCCGTCTCTTCCCTTCCATCTCTGAGCTTGAACATGCTACAATCGTTCTACCTAATGTTCATTTTGTGAAAAACACGCCTTTTAAATGTCATGCATTAAACATTTTGAGAATACTTGTTTACAATTGCTGTTTGGTTAAAATAATGGTTCCTTGGATTAAAAAAAAAACAACTTTTAATGCCATTTCAATACAAGTTCATAAGTATCGAGATATTTATTGAATAATGTCAATAAGCTGAAAAATATAGAGAATATTTTGCAGCCATATCCCCCAGCCCTATTAAAAAGTGACAAAAATGATGCATGACATTCCAGCGGCACATAATGGCAAATTTCATCAACTGGCACAGGGAACGGGAAAGTTTACAGGAATAATTAAGACTAAAGTCTCCAATTCAACAAACATCCTTCCCTTTCTATGTCTAAACTGCCTTCAAATTATTGAAATAAAGAATAAACCAGAAAATTGTAGATAACTTTTCTCTCTGATCATATGCACAGGCCATTTCTGCTATTTTATATTACACAGATTAAATGAATTATTTTTAACATGAATATAATTACCATCAAAACAGTAATGCTAATAAAAAGCATGGTTGAGGCTTGCAAATTTCAGTTTGAAATGTTCTTGTTTTAATGTATTTAAGCATCAATTGAATTGATTTCCATGTTACGCTGGACAAAGAGAATCTTAATAAGCAATATAGATCAACAAAGAAATAGTATGTGGATGGTTGCTGAATTTTAAGATTCATTCATTGATCACAGCAGTGAATTTTAATATTTCAAACACACAGTGGAACCCTTGACAAATCTAGGTTACAGTATGTAAAGCATTCCAGAGACTTCTTTGATAAATAATTTTTATAATAATTTAATAATCCATAAACCAGCACAACAAAGCTCGTCTTTGTGCATTTAAGACATATAAAAGACATGCGCAAAATCTAAAGCAACAGAAATTGGTTTGTTGTCCTTCACTAGAGCAGTCTGCGATATACACTAACGAGCCAAAACATTATGACCACTCACAGGTGAAGATTAGGTGGTAAGCGAACAATCAATTCTCGTGGTCAACGTGTTGAATGCAGAAGAATTGGGCAGGAGTAAAGACCTGAGTGACAAGGGCTAGATGACTGGGCCAGAGCATCTCTGAAACGGTACCAACAGTGGTCCAAAGAGGGACAAACTGGCGAGAGGTTGTTGGGCGCATAAAAAAACAAACGCTATCTCGCCTGGTCCGAACTGGCAAAAGTTCTACTGTGGCACAAGTCACAGAAAATTTTAATGAGTGCTATGGGAGAAATGTGTCGCAACACATAGTGCATCTCACCCTGATGGGGGCACTATTTAGCTGCAGAACTTTCATGATGGGGTCATCATGGGCACTCCGACAGGTCTGCAGCTACGTAGTCCACTGTCGAAAAAAACTAAAATGGCCATGCGAGCATCGGAACTGGACTATTGCACTGTCGAAGAAGGTCGCCTGGTCCAATAAGTCCATTTTCTTTCACATTACATGGACTGCTGTGTACATGTGCACTATTTACCTGGGGAAGTGAAGGAACCAGGATGCACTGTGGGAAGATGGCAAGACGGTGGAGAGTGTATGATGCTCTGGGCAATGTTCTGCTGGGAAACCCTGGGTGCGGCCATTTATGAGGGGATTAATTTGACACATGCCACAAATCTAAACATTGTTGCAGACCAGGTACACCCCTTCATGGCACTGATATTCCCTGATGGCAGTGGCCTCTTTCAGCAGGATAATGCGCCCTGCCACACTGCACATATTGCTCGGGAATAGTTTGAAGAACATGATGAAAAGTTCTAGGTGTTGTCCTGGCCTCCAAATTCCCCAGATTGAGCATATGCGGGATGTGCTATACCCCACGGAGTCTCCACCTAGCAATTTACAGGACTTAAAGAATCTACTGGTATTGACTTGGTGCCAGATAGCACAGGACACCTTCAGGGCTCTTGTAGAGTCCATGCCTCTGCAGGTCGGGCTGTTTTGTAGGCATGTGGAGGACCAACAGCATATTAGGCAGGTGATCATAATGTGGCTCATTGGTGTAGATATTGTATATGTTCATTATTGTGTTAAATAAAAGGACCACAGTGGATTCTTTGCACAGCATATGAAACAACTACTTGGTAAATATCTTAAATTTGGAATTCTGTAAGGCTTATGCAGGCATAGAGGGTTATATTGAAGTATTGTTACTTCTTTAGTTGACATTTAGCAAATTATTTTAACCACAATCAACTATCAGTACAACTCAGTAACTCTATCATTTGTGTATCGACCTTTCCTAGGTTGGAATCCATTTTTTTTCTTATTTTTTTTCATTACCAGCCAAGATCTGTAACCACTACACTGCTACCACATCCATTGCACAAATATGCAGCTACTTATTGACATGCCACCAAAATAACCTAAATAATTTCTGAACACAATATCTCAAAAACTTCACCCCAATCAAAGATCTACTGAATTCACACCTATCTAAATTCCTTATCTCACAGGCAAACAATTAAAAATATTCCCTTTCATTCTAATAAATGATAATTAATGGTTTTGAGGCTGATAGGATTTTTTAAATTTTTTTTTTTAGGATTTTAAAGATAACAAAACTAGCTATAAGCAGCCTATTTTTAAGTAGCAGACTTTTAAGAAGTCAGAATATCTACAAATGGATTTTATTTCTTGTTCTGAATAGCTTGAGATTCATTCACACTATATTTCCTACTCCAAATGAATGCAAAAAAACAAACAACAACACAAATAAAACAATGCAAAACCTTGGGAATGAGAGGAGTCACATTAAATCCAGTTCAAGTCAATTGAGTCTTGAAATATGCCAATGTTAGCAGTCTCTCAGTCAACAAAAGCAGGTGTCAAGGACTTATAAATACAAATAGAAACCACATAATACACTACATTTCTAAATATATAAAACCAATGAGAACTTTCCTTGAATGGTGAACTGAAATTTAAATGCGTTGCCAGTTCTGTAGATTGCATTCTTTTCCATCCTTCATTGCAGTGCAGTAACTTTTCACTCGGTTCTGTAATGCTTCAAAAGGACCACGAAGAAAAATCAAGTGAAAATATCAACCGAGCTTGAAAAAAAATAAAAAATAAAAAAAATAAATAAATAAAATCACCCATGTCACACCATGTCATTCTCAGGATAGCTCCATAGAAATAATCCTATGATTAATTCTCCACTGGGTTCAATAACAACAGTGTAACATTTGAGTTCTCATTACTGAATCAGGTTTTACATATAAGAACATCTGCAAAGGGGCCCAGAAGGATCTTATTAAATATACAACGCACCCATACTAGATAAGTGGTAAAGGGTTTGATGTTCTCTGAAAAGGTATAGTTTTGATGGGGAAGGATGTAAGGCATATATGTGTTCTCTCCCTGCTCCTGGATCCACACTTCATATTTCACCTCTTTAACTTTCAGGTACTTCAGATTCCAAGGGATCTGCCACGATACTGAGAGCTTTGCTTCATTAGTGGCCTGTACTGAAGTCTGGCACTTGGGCTCTCTGACACGACCAGGATGTATTGTGATAGCCACTTTGGCCTTCTTAAGATTAGTCTTGGTTTTCAGAGCCTCTCTGAGTACATCCAGAAAAGAGGGAATGTCCACAGTAGTGTCCTGGTAAATGCGAAAAAGCCACTCTGGATTACGACAACAGAGATGTCTTGGCACCTCCTTGCTGGCGAGGATACGTTCTTGTTCCTCTTTCTCCAAGTGGATGATGCCACCTTGGTCCCAAGGGCGATCAGGATACGTAACCGTGTTCTCTTCAACGGTATTCCTCCATGTGACATACTGGAGGTCCATGCCAGGTAAAGAGGCCAAGGTTTTGTAGGGCGTGTACTGCTCTGGGTTTACAGCGTATGGGAAGAGCTCCACCACAGCAGCACCACGTGGCAAGAACATGGAGGTGATCATCTGGGCTCCGTGCATGCTTACCAACATAGATGCCCCACTAATAATTTGGATAATATTATCAAACGACTGATCCTCCAAAGACACAGTGACAGTCCTCATCTGAAAATCTTGGGCTAAAGCCAGAATAAGTTCGGCCTCATTAAGAATGAGCCTGTTAGTGGTACGTTTAAAAACTACAATGTAATCATCATCATCCATCTTCTCCTGTCTCGTAATGTTAAGCCTGTCCATCAAAAATGAAGCAAATTGACGAATTTCATTGCCTGAAATCAGAATGTTGGCTTTGGGTCCTTGCGGTTGTACAAAGCCATACTGGTACCACGTTGTTATCTTTGACAATCCCACATAGGATTTGGTGAAGCACATGAGTTTGCCAAAGGCTTTCAATTGCTCCTTGAGTAGTGGTTGCTTACTGCTCAGCAAGCGGTAGAGATCAAAGTGAGCTCCCTCACCCCAGCCTTCCATGAAGACAAGCCTGCCCTCATCATTCAAGTCTGAATACTGCTGCATTGTGTAGTAAATAGGCAGAAGATCATCATGGAAGATGTGCATGAGGTTATCAGGGTTGAATCGGTTCAGAATGAGAGTGACGTCTGGCACAAACACAGGCTTAGGCATGAACTTTAGAGCTGCAGCTGGGAGCTCCAGAAAGTTGAAGTACTGAGTGTTGTGATCCTCAACAGAGGAGAGGTCTAGAAGGGCAGGCTGGAAACGACGAGGTCCAAGATTGGGCAGCATCACAGAGGCATTACTGTGGAAGAATACAAACTCCTCTGCCTCTGTGCAGTAGCAGAGGTAGTCAAAGCGGCAGATGCGGTCAGTGTGCATCTTGCCAGTGCAGACCATTCTGGTGCCATGGTCTTGGAGTGCTAACAGGGCGCCGTGGTAGTCTATTTGTACCTGTGAGAACTCCTGTGATTGGCGTGTGAGATGTAGCTCCTCTTCCAACTGTGACGTGTGTTCAATCAGGCGAACATACTTCCAGAGCAAGGCAGCCACCAATGACACCAGCAAGCCATTCAGCACTGCAGGCAGGTTCATCCTACAGCCAATAGCACGCATCGCAGCAGAACTTCGACTCCACACTCATGCTCCACCTACAACAGAGAATCAGAATGAAAAGTTTGAAAAGATGTCTGTGTTACTACCAACATAGAACACTATAATACACCATAAACATACAGTACAAAATAAACAGTGGGTAAAAGACATGTGCCAGTTTTCTGTAATATCCGTATACCTCGATAATTAACATGCATGGTAATGTTATCATGGACACTTCAAAATACTGTGAAAATATCTAGATAACCTATTAACTAGTGAAGTTACTTGCAACACTGAAGCTTTGACGCTTCAGGGCTCAACAGAGCGAGTTTTTCTCTCACATTTGTGAGTAAAAATGCAAATGTGGAAAATGACTTGGCTTTTTCAGTTTAAGATACAGCAGATCTAACACCCAAGACCCAATATGCATCTTGATCATATACCAAGTACTTTTAAAAGCTTGGTACACCGGGTTCACTCATCCTCCGTGAGCATGGCATGAGTGGTGCATTTTCATTTTGTCACCCATATTAACAGATTACACTGTTTCCATTGCAAAAAAATAGTGAGTCAAATATACAGTACTGTGCAAAACCACACAAGATGTTTCACAAAAGCATTTGTCTTAAGATGGTTATTTATACCTTCAGCTTTAGCGCGTCAATAGGAAATATAAACGTTAGACTCCCAAACATTACTTTTGCAAATAGAAAAGATTAGAATAGAAGAACAGGGAGCCCTGCAACAGATGTCGTGGCCCCCACTGAACATTGTTTAAGTCTGAGATTACATAAATAGACAGACAGCCTAAATAGATAGAAGAACTGTGGTGAATTCTCCAAGAAGCTTGGAACATCCTATCTGCCAACAACCAAGAAAGGCTGTGTCCATGTATACCTAGGAGAACTGGTGATGTTTTAAAAGCAAAGGTTGTCACACCGAATTTTGATTTAGCTTTTTTGTGTTTATTGGACATTGTATGACATTAAGTGATAAATGAAAACAATATATGTCATTATTTTTGAAGACATCCTCACTAGGCAACATTTTTCACTAGTGTCTAAAACTTTTACACAGTACTGTAAACATGTGATACCAGTAAAACATCATGTCAGCGTCCTCATCTATCTCAACGTGATACGCAAAATCTTAACATAACAATAAAAAAAAAAAATTCCAAAGACCTTGACACCCTGGTAACTCAAACCAAACTTGCAGTATTCTGCTTCTCATGGAGGTGCGTTGGCTGTCGCGTGGCCAAGTGTTTGTGAGTTTCTAGTTCTTCGATCTTCAAAATTCATTCATTTCAATTTAATGCATGCAGAGTGCATTCTAAAACTTCATAACCACACACTGCAAGACAGCAAAAACCTCTTTAAAAAAAACCTTATTGACATTTTATAATAAGACCATCAAGCAGCTGCAGGGCTCGGAGTTGAGCTGAACTATACAGACTAGTAGAAATGTTTCAACAGCTAGAAATTAGGAGTGTAAAAGAATGATTGTATCGTACGATACCACAGTCACAATTCAATATCATCTGTATTGTACGATACATAAACAAACAAAGGATTAAAACAAAGCAGTGCAATATTGAGAGCTGCGAAACAATCTCCTCCAAGGTGAAGGGCGCTTAGTACTCACAGGAAACAGAGCAACATATCTACAGTACAAGGGTGAGAGGATCGATGGCAAATGGCAAGTAGATTGAAGCATTACAGCTGGTCGAATTTGCCAAACAACGGCGTCATGTCCCGACGCTACAGAACATCAAACATGTCATTTTATTTAACCAGCATCACTGCAGAGACAGCAGCAGCAAAGTTACTTTTAACATATAGCCTCTCTAAGACGACACATAGCATGACACTGGGCAACGCGCTCGTAAGTAACAAAAACAAGCTGTGGCAAATGTTCTTATCTCTCTCAAGGAAGCGGGAGATGACGAATAAAACTCAAAAGGTATTCTTATTTTCTCTCACTCAAAGCTTTAAACTCAAATGTTAGCTGCACTGACACAAACACACATGTGCAGGCTCGGCTCTCTCTCCTCCGGTGGTCTGGATCGCCCTTTAAATCCCTCTCTGCTCTCACTGCAAACACAAAACAGCTGTTGGGGGTGATTTCCCACAGGTGCCAACCCTTACTGCACTCACTCTCTCTGCCTCGCTCTCCAAAGACATCTCTCGGCCATGCCCATCTCAACATACCCCCCATTGCCCAACTCAGGCCAGGAAGCCATCCGGCCTGTCACTAACTCTCCCCCACCCCATTTCTGAGAGGAAATCCGCAACAGCCATCAGCACCCCCTGGCCTGTGAACATAAAAGGCTGGAGAGCTAGAAACCAACAGATGATCCATGTGTTGGCATCCTTCATGCCATGGAGCAGGGCAAGGTGAGGGTGAAAGCACACTCCAACAGATAGTACCTTCTTAGGTGGAGGGTGAGGACTGCCCACTTGATGACCAAACACGCCTTCTTGATTGTGTTGTACTTAATATCTCTCATCGAGAGTTTACGACTTATGTACAGCACAGGGTGCTCCTCCCCATCCACCACCTGGGACAGTACTGCTCTCAACCCCCAGTCTGACACATCCGTCTGCAAGATAAAAAGAGAGAGAGAGAGAGAGAGAGAGAGAGAGAGAGAGAGAGAGAAGTCAGGAAAGTGTAATAACGTCCCGCCACAGAGTGCAGCTTTTACTTGCTTGAACGCCTGCTGACACGCCTCCGTCCACTGGACTGGATCTGGTAGCCTCTTTTCAGTAAGGTCAGTCAGCGGGCTGGTGACAGTCGAATAATTAGTCACAAACTTATTATAATAGCCAAACAGCCCCAGGAACTGCATCACCTCCTTTTTGGTCTTGGGCAGCCTGCAATTGCTGCAGTCTTAGCACCTGCCCATGACCCAACTGGAAGCCCAGATACCGTACTTCAACCCGTCCAATTGCACAATTCTTAGGGTTTGCCGTTTGTCCTGCCCATCTCTACGACTTCAGGATAGCCCTAAGATGCTGCAGGTGCCGCTGCCAATCATTACTGTGAATAATGATATCATCCAGATCTGGTCTGTGGATTCTGTCCATGAGCCACTGGAACGCAGCCGGGGCCCCGAACAAACTGAAAGGGTGACAAACTGGTGTAAGCCGAACGGTGAGTAAAATAAAACAAATTTCACAGGTGATGGGAGTTAAGGGGATCTGCCAATATCCCTATGTTAAACCCAGTGTGGAATAAAAGCGAGACTGATTGAGCAGCTCATCAATCCGAGGCATCGGGAACGCATCAAATTTAGACACCGCATTGACTTTTCTATAATCCACACAAAAACAGACAAGAGTTGTCACTCTTCAGAACCAACACCACCAGGCTGGCCCAGTCACTGTGGGATTTTTCTATTACCCCCATATCAAGCATGGTCTTTAATTCGTCCCAAACCATTTTTTTGTGTTTGGGTAACCGGTAGGGATGACTGCATAACACTACCCCTGGGATCGTTTTGATAATGGTGCTCTATGAGATTTGTATGACAGGGAAGAGGCAAGAACATGTCTGAGAATTCTCCTTGCAACCTGGCAACTTCTGTGACTTGTGACGGTGAGAGGTGGTCTCCGCAAGTGACGTGATCGGTGACTTTTAAGTTACCTCCGATCTGAGCTCCTTCTCTCCGGATTCACCGTCACCAACAATACGGGGACCGCTTCTCTCCATGGTTTAAGAGACTGAGGTGGTAAATCTGACGTGCTCCAACTTTATATGTTTGTTTAACCTCATAATCGATTTCTCCGACTCGCTGCGTGACCTCAAAGGACCCTTGCCACTTGGCGAGTAATTTAGAGCTCGATGTGGGGAATAATACAAGGACTTTGTTTCTTATCATTAGATGGTTCAGTGTTTTTCTTGCTCAAAGTGACCCGCCATCGGATTATAATGAGCTGTCTGTAATAACATTTCCTGACGGCTCTTCTATACCAACAACTGAGTTGTATTTTGCCTTGTATGAGCATTCTGTGTCCCTCGATACAACCGATCCTTGATGATTGAAAAACACAGATATGCGAGTGCAATGTCTGGCTGGATGCGTTGACCAATCAATCACTTTCACTTGATCAAAGGCGTGCCTAAGGGTCTCGCATCTGCTTCAGAGGCAAATCTCCTGCAGGGAATCCTCCAAGGTCTAGGGAAGCCGGCGCTTCCATCTCCCTAACGTCATCTTGACACAGAGCTGACGTACAGTACTGTGCAAATGTTTTAGGCACTTGTGAAAAATGTTAAATAGTGAGGATGTCTTCAAAAATAATTACATAAATAGTTTTCATGTATCAATGTTATACAAAGTCTAGTAAACATAAAAAAGATAAATCAATATTCATTTTGACCATCTTTGCCTTTAAAACAGCACCAGTTTTCCTAGGTACACCTGGACACAGATTTTCATGGTTGTTGGCAGATAGGATCCAAAATTCTTGGAGAATTCACCACAGTTCTTCTATCTATTTAGGCTGTCTCAATAGCTTCTGCCTCTTTATGTAATCTCTCACTGACAATGTTCAATGGGGGTCTTTGTGGAGGCCATGACATCTGTTGCAGGGCTCCTTGTTCTTCAGTTCAAATCTTTTCTATTTGCAAAAGTAATTTTTGGGAGTCTAACATTTATATTTCTTTTTGTGAAACATCTTAGAGTGGTGGTGGCATAGTGGGCTAAAGCACATAACTGTTAATCAGAAGGTCGCTGGTTCGATCCTTGTCCTTGAGCAAGGCACTTAACTTGGATTGTCCCTGTAATAAGTGCACTGCAAGTCGTTTTGGATAAAAGAGTCTGCCAAATGCATAAAATGTAAATCTTACGTGCCTAAGACTTTTGCACAGTACTGTACATGGCCTCGGCTCTGCCTCCCTAGCCAGTGCATTGCAAACCACCCACCAAAAAACTGTTACAGGACCCATCAACACAGATTTCCCTCAATAAAGCACTAAATGCCAGCCAATTTGTACCCAAGATTAGCGGATGGGTGAGGCGGGGACTAACTGCAGAGTCTACGCTATGCTTTTATCCCCAAAATTGAATGATGACTGTCACTAATCGCTAATCGTGAATATCCCCGTGCACACACACCTTACCTTCACGCCCCGGATTGTATCCAAAGCCTCGGCTTGAATCAAGCTTTGGTGAATGGAGATTTGATTACAACCTGAATCCACGAAGGCTTGCTATGTACTCTCTTTTATACTCGCAGGTATCCGGTACGTTCCTGATTGATTGGGGTGGCCTGTGGCGCGTCAGGGACTCAGACCAATGTCTCCACCTTAATCATTGCCCATTGGCCCTGGAAATGCCCAGGACCCCTGCTGCCCAGGCTTTATACCCACACCTGCGGCAACAGATTCACTAACCTGTTGGAGCAGAGTGGGTTAGGGGAAGCCAGCATGATGAACGGTGCGCACTAGACCGGTTTTGGAAATGGCATTCCCCATTTCCGGGAAATCAGAATGGCTTTCTTCAAATCGGAATACTCCAGGCAGTTGACCACTGGAAGTTGGTGTGCCACGAGTTGGGCTTCCCTAAACAGCAGCAGTAGCAGATGGACTGCCCGCTGTGAGTGCAGCCACTTCAGGGCTCTGGCTGTGTGCTCGAAGAGCTCCTTGAAGGCCTCTGGGTCATCCTGTGGTGTCATCTTTGCTTGCACTTCTCCTGCTCCATCCGCAGTTCCATGAGGGCCTGGTGTTGTGCTTGGTGGATGTTGGCGAGGGACTTGAAGACAGTGTCAAGGACACCACAGCACATATCCGCCCTCCTCCCGGGTTTTGGAACCACTGTGGCAAATGTTCTAAACTCTCTCAAGGAGGAAGCGGGAGACAGCGAATCAAACTCAAAAGGTATTTTTATTTTCTCTCACTCATAGCTTCAAACTCAAATGTTAGCTGCACTGACACACACATGTGCAGGCTCGGCTCTCTCCTCCAGAGGTCTGGATCACCCTTTACATCACTCTCTGCTCTCACTGCAAACAAAAGACAGCTGTTAGAGGCAATTTCCCACAAGGTGCCAACCCATACTGCACTCACTCTCTCAGCCTTGCTCTCCAGACCACGCCCGGCCACGACCCATCACCACACAAGCTTATTAAAAAATCTGACAGCGTAAGAAACCTGTGATAACATGACACTAATTATTCTCTTCTTTTGACGTATGAGCACAACACTTGTGAATTTTGAAGTTCAATATGAGTCTCATTACAATCAAACAAAATAAATTAAGTGCTATTGTTTAAGTTACTTCATTATAGAGCTCTGCTTTTTGTGCCCAATGTCAGGCATTTATGATTTAAAAGACATTTATGTTGAATCCTTGAATGAGTTTGAGCGAAACATTTGTGGGTGCTGGTTTTTTTGTTTTATTTTTTAGTATTTTATGGTATCGTGAGGCTTTGCATTGTATCGTGAAATTTGTGTATCGTTACATACCTACTAGAAATGTATTCAGTATCATGTCTATAGTGGTAATGCAAAAACCCACTGAATGGCAGGCCATGCACATTCCGAAAATCATTGTATAATAATCCTCATATAATTTTTTTCCAACATTATACTTATGCAAAAAAATGTGTTGCATTCCTCACAGCCATGGATGGATGACAGCAGGCTCTTGCACACGCTTGAAAACCACTGGTCTTGTGCATATTTTCATAGAAAATAAATAATAAAAAGAAATGAAAAAAACAGCATATTGGCCTATGGATGCAGAAATGCATGCATGTGTGTGAGAAAATATATTAACATTTTATAACTATCATGAATATAAATAATCTTAACTTGAATCATTTTTGCATTATACAATGCTTAACAGATAGTTAAAACTGAAAATACATTCATATATTGTAAAATTTAATCTAATAGATTTAAATGTTGATTAACTACGACTCCCAAAGAATTCCCAATATTTTTGTTAATGGCAAATGTAAGTATTAAAGTGTCATCAGTTTATTAAAACAACATAATAGCACTGATAACACATTTTATTGCTTCAAAAGATGTCAGCAACAGCGGCTTACTTGGTCTGCTTCATTTTTTGGACCACCAGATGACAGTAAATTGAACCTTGAGTACCTTTTCACACCAAGTTTGTTATTTCGGAGTGATTGTTCAGAATGAAAAAAAAAAAAGTGTATAATGATGGAGGAATGTTTCTCATCCCTTTTTCCCTTAAAGAGTTAAGTCTGAAGTGTAGAAATATTTTAAGACCTAGTTACTACTTTATTTTATATATATTTTTAAAATCTTTCTATATATATATATATATATATATATATAGAAAGAGATATATATATATATATATATATATATATATATATATATATAATGATTATTTTTTTTCTTTTTATCTGTGTATTTAATAAACGGTTTTCATGGTTCTTCTCAGTGTTACTTTTTTCATACAATTTAAAATGCAAATTTGTTAAATAAAAAAACAAAACAATTAAATCATAATGTGATTAAGACCAACAATAAAGTTTGTTGATCTTTTAACCTGTTTTTTTTAATGTAATACATTGTAAATATTTTATTTCTTTTTTTTCTTTTTTTTTTACATTTTTACTCATTTTAATATATGTTTTTATTTTATTACTTTATATTCTTATTTCTTGTTCTTAATTGATTTTAAAATAATATTTTTTTATGTATCTTGTATTTTCTTTAACATTTTTATGTAAAGCACTTTGAATTGCCATTATGTATGAAATGGGCTATATAACTTGCCTAATACAATAAATACATTGATAATAGGACTGAAACGATTAGTCGGCATTATTGACAACGTCGGCAATAAAAAATGTAGACAAAAATTTCCGTTGTCGAATATTTGTTTGATCTCATTTAACACAACAAGTGATCGTTTGAAACGCCAATGATAACGCGGGAGAGCAGCACTTCAGCTTGCACTTGATTGAGGAAGAAAGAACAGCTCACAGTCCAAATGCACTCCAAACTTTCCAAACAGATTACGGTGATGTATATTGCAGATTATGAGGGGAATTATAATGTAAACATGCTAAATAAGTAAATAGAAAAACAATGCTGTCATAAACGTGACATGAAATAAAGCAAAACTTGCCTGTCATAGCATCTAAAAAGGAAACACCCCTGCATTATATCTTTAGTGCATCATTTATTAAAGTTAAAATAATAAGGAAGCGGTTTGCATAAATAAACAGAAACTCAGAAACTGGCGTTTCTCTATCCGATCAGAGCCACTTACAGGAGTCGCGTAAAGACAACTTGAGAGTTTCAAACTTCTCGTGGCTGATACATTGTCTTGCGCGGATACACTCATCCCTCGAGCGTGCTTACTGTAACTAGATTACAACTTGATGGATCGCGACGTAGTGAATCATAATACATACCGTTGAAGTCCGAACTTTACATACACTTAGGCTGAAGTCATTAAAACTAATTTTTTATCCACTCCACAGATTTCATATTAGCAAACTGTAGTTTTGGCAAGTCGTTTAGACATCTGCTTGCATGACACTAGTAATATTCCAACAATTGTTTACATATAGATTGTTTCACTTTTAATTGACTATATCACAATTCCAGTGGGTCAGAAGTTTACAAACACTAAGTTAACTGTGCCTTTAAGTAGCTTGGAAAATTCCAGAAAATTATGTCAAGCCTTTAGACAATTAGCTTCTGATATGAGGTGTACTGAATTGGAGGTGTACCTGTGGAAGGCCTACCTTCAAACTCAGTGCCTCTGTGCTTTACATCATGGGAAAGTCAAAAGAAAATAGGCCAAGACCTCAGAGAAAAATTGTGGACCTCCACAAGTCTGGTTCATCCTTGGGAGCAATTTCCAAATGCCTGAATGTACCACATTCATCTGTACAAACAATAGTATGCAAGTATAAACACCTTAGGACCACGCAGCCATCATAACACTCAGGAAGGAGACACATTCTGTCTTCTAGAGATGAATGTAGTTTGGTGTGAAAAGTGCAAATCAATCTCAGAACAACAGCAAATGACCTTGTGAAGATGCTGAAGGAAACAGGTAGACAACTATCTATATCCACAGTAAAATGAGTCCTATAAAATATTTAGACTTGCTTTCAGAAAATGTGTCTTGAAAAGAAGTATATTTTGTCTTTACTGCACTGGCAGAAGTATGAATGAGTGAAAAAAAATACACTTATATACAAAACACTTATAGGCCTATATGCAAGATACATTCTCTGAAAGCAAGTCTATATCTTATATGCTGCTTCTCAAGTAAATATTTCTTATTAGGATTTTTAGGTCATTTTAAAATGGAAAACAAGACAAAAACACTTGATAACAATACCATATTTTGCAGTGAATTTCTTTACTGAATTAAACCAAATAAAACATTGTTTCCCTTTAATTCAGTGAATGTCATTTAGAGGTATTTTTAAAAGATGATTTTGCTCTCTTTATTGTTAGCAAGCATGTTTAATACAACCTTTTAACTCAGGGCACAAGCAGAATAGTTGGTAAAGAGCTACTGATTAATCCGAACAATAATCATTAGATTAGTCGATTATCAAAATAATCGTTGGTTGCAGCCCTAATTGATAATCCCATTTACCAAAGAAAAAGCCATAAATCACAATATGAAAATTTGACAAAGTGCGAAATATGGTGATTTTTTTATTTATTACACAGCTCTCCTGAATTCTTTATTCTGATTTGTCAGTCGTGGCATTCTGTGGTGAATATTTTGGTACCTTGTCCTCAGCTGCCTTTCTTCTCTCAATAAATAAATTGACATGAACTATATTGATTTGAGTAAATTATTTTATTGCCAAATAGCAGTGTACTAAGTGGGATAATATACAGCCAGAAAGTCATCTTTGCCTACAAGTTGATATAAGATAATACAATTAAAATAAACCCCTTCAAGATAATACAAGCCTGCTTCACATCTGTAACCTGATCATCCTGTTAGGCTTTATTTTGTGATAATGTCCAGCTAACTGTACATTATTCTCTGCATATTATATTTCCACATTAGTAGAAAGTTCAACAAAAGGATGTTACAAGGAGAATCTTAACACCCAACAATTGTATTTACTTTATAAATAAAATGTTTTGCCTCCAACTCTGATTTGCAGCAGGCAGATTGTATTAGCCTAATCAGTGAATTTAAGCTGTAAACATTTCAAGCAAACTGTCCCTGAGAATTACCCATTTCCTTGGCATAATACTGTATCTCAACTCATCTTCTGAGGTGCTGGCACTCTAGGGTAGCCAGTTAAGCCATGCAGACCACATTGTGGCCAAAGATGCCTACCCGCATCCACACATTTAAAGAATTTGGCACTACTAAGATTCTATGCATGACAGATGTTCTCAGCTGCCATCAGTGCACCATTTAAGCAGCTGCCTACAGCCTAATGCTTTAAATGTGCCTGCTGCTTTATGACAATCAAAACACTCCTTTTTAGTTGAAGGGAAATGAGGGAAAAGATAAAGCACCAGATTCAGCTCCCTTAAACAGACAGCTCTTCCTACTGAAATTTGTAATGACTAAACATATCACGAGAGACCACATTCTAGCAATAGCATAAGCTTTATCAAACTGCATATTAAGAGGCTGGAGGGCTTCTTGCGGTCAAATACTGCATATGAGAAAATAAATGATGAATTTCAGGATGGAAAGGACAATCTTGCTTGTTTGTTCATGTTTTGAGACTTAAGCAGCATTAAAGTCCAATCCACAAGGACATGAGTTGCAGCAAAAACACTGTTGCCAGTTATAGACAATCCAGAGGGATAATTAGAAAGACTCTGCCAACTAATGAAAGTCTGCAAAATGTCAGCTACACATTGAAATTACTGGGAAAGACCTAGTGGTACCATCTCAGCAAACATAACGGTTTCAGACTGAAATGCCTTTGATGTCTCTGCTGGGAAATTTTTAACTATAAACTGAAGAATTAATGGTTACAAACCCCTTATATCTTGCCAGACACACCCTTGGGTGTATTGCCCAAGATGTTGACACAATTTCCCATTTTCTCCCCCCCCGTAAAACAGCCCTGGTTAGCTAGTCCTAATTAAAAACTGTTATCAATTTATTAAAACTATAAGTCTTAATATAAAGACATGCTTAAATTCGTCTGATAGGTGATAATTACATCACACTTTTTTTATGAAAAATATTCAGAAAACTGATTTAAAAAAAAAAAAAAAAAAAAAAAATCAGCTAATTAGCAGTGTAAAAATAGCTTTTAAAAAATAAGCACTGTGATGAGCTCTCGCTGAGTCCATTTCCAATCGAGTCTATTTTGGTGTGAAGGAATATTTACATCCGTTTCAGCGCTCAGTCTGTCTGTCTCTCCTGGGACTTAATACCCACAGTGCTTCAGAGCCGATTCGCCTACACAATCCTGCCAGTGATTATTCATAATAACCTCACTCAACTCAGTGATCCTGCTCAATCATCACGTAAAGAAAGCATAGCCTTGATTCAAAATAAACCAACAATGGATTCTTTTGTCATATTCGCCCAAAGACATGTTTAAAAGAAAGAATAGGCAGGACTCTCATAGACTCTCATGACTAAAGCCCTGTTCCACTGAATCACTGACAGTGATTTTAATTGCCGGAGGTCGTCAAGTTGCATAGCTGTCCATAACTTTTGAAAATTTGATCACAAATTAGATTTATTTCCGGTGAAAATAAGATGCAATTTTTTTTTGACAAGGAATAATTTTTCTTGCTGCTTAAAATTAACATTCTGCAAGGGAAGGTGACTGTATATAAATTGCAGCAGTGCATAATCAGATCAGTTCCCTGTTCTTCGTATGTTAATTTAGGGAGTTATCTGGATTTCATAGTTGATGATTTGACCTGATGGTGGAATTTTACGTTCTTCGAAGAACATCTTGGAGTTACTGTCATGGCAACAGGTCTGTAAGCTCAAACCTGCCTGGAAGCAAGCTTTTTTTAACGTAAACAGGATTAGATCACACCTTTATATGCAGATATGATCCTGGAAGTCTGTCACAAGCCACTGCATTATTCATACGAGAGCCAACATGATCACACATGAAGTCGGCATGGTGTTTCCGATAGTTTTGGTACCCTAGGATCGGCGACTGCTTGCCAACAGTAACTATGTTTGAATAATCAATGACAAGCATGATTCATTAATTTTTTACTCCACTAATGGTTAAGTTAAGGTTTGGTGGATAGAGTCTATAAATATATGCATTTCTCTTCATTGTATAAAGTCCTATAAAGCTGAAAACAACTTGCTTCAATACTAGCTTTTGGCGACCTCTCCTGGACATAAAATGGAGCTTGCACATGCCCATACGCCCTACAACATTTACCACTTTGGCCACTGGGGGGAGTGTTTCAAAATTTCAGTCAGCATATACCAATTTTGACGACAGAAAAGTCGGTCTACTCTTTCTGATTTCACAGTGAGATCAGGCTGGCGAGAGCACAATTTTGAAGAAGATTCAATGATAATTTATTATGCTTATGATTTTAATATATAGAGCAAAATAATAATAGTAATATTGTAGATAATAGTAGGTAAAGCCCATTTGCACATTAAAAGTGTAACATTGCGCTGGTGCTGGCAAAGAAAATGAATATGGAATGAAGAACTCAAGTACACATTTTTTTTAATAAACATAAAAACCAAAAAACCCTAACTACGAACATGAAACATGAACTTGAATTGACTTAACATAAAATGGACAACTTTACCCCACACACACACACACACACACACACACACACACACACACAATACCTAACAATGGACAATGTAAAACATGAGTGCTTAAATACTAGACATGGGAGAACAAACCAATGAACAACAGAACTCTAAACAAGATAATCAAACAAAGAACCAGTAAAGACATGAAATAGGAACTAAACTTTTCAAAATAAAAAGACGTGAAAAACATGAATCAACAAAATACACATGGCATATGAGGTGTGGGGGGGTGTCTTGAAGCATGGCTATGAATGGCATGGGGTGTGGCCTTGCGAGACAGGGCATGGGACCAGGGCAGGTGGGGTCATTGGAAGGTGGGGTTGTGAGATACTTGAGGGGCATAGCCATGGAAGGCAGAGCATAGAGACTTTAAAGGCGACACCAGGGAACTTGGTACCCAGAGAATAGCAAAAGACTCGAAAGGCCATGGTGGAGCTGATGGCAGGGAGAACCAAGGCAGCACTGGAGGCTTGGAGAAGCAAGGCGGATTTGGGAGATCGGAAGCCTGAGGCAGAGCCGGTGGGACTGAGGACCATGTTGGAGCCATAGGGAAGGAGGTCACTGGTGGAGCTGACAGACTGGAGGGACGAGGTGCAGCCAGAGGATCGGAGAGCCAAGGGGGAGCCAGGTGACTGACAGACCAAGGAGGAGCCAAAGGGACGAGGGACCCCAGCAAAGCTGACAGGCTGAAGGACCGCAGTGGACCAGAGGGTATGCAGAGCCAAAGCGATGTCGAGGGACCGACAGGCCAAGGCGGAGTCCAGGGCTCAGAGGGTCCAGGCGGAGTCGGAGGGTTGAAAGTTCCCCATGCATGCTCAGGAGAACTAAGGGTGGGTACAAGGGCAGGAACCATCTCTGGGTCTAATAGATCAGCTGTGGCTATGACAAGGCATGGCATGGAGCAGGCTCAGGCATGGCTGTGACGTGACATGGAGCAGGCTCAGAATCCAGGGTAAAAGATGGCGCTAGCTCGGCGGCCACGACGTGGGACTCCGGCTCGGCGGCCACGACGTGGGACTCCGGCTCGGCGGCCACGACGTGGGACTCCGGCTCGGCGGCCACGACGTGGGACTCCGGCTCGGCGGCCACGACGTGGGACTCCGGCTCGGCGGCCACGACGTGGGACTCCGGCTCGGCGGCCACGACGTGGGACTCCGGCTCGGCGGCCACGACGTGGGACTCCGGCTCGGCGGCCACGACGTGGGACTCCGGCTCGGCGGCCACGACGTGGGACGTGTGTGTATAAAACAAAATATACATTTCATGAACAATTTTTTTAACTTGCATTTTAATTAATGAGAAATTGATTACTCGTTTTTGTGTAGGTTAAAGTCCTTGACTACAAAATTACTTGAAAATGGTCGTCACTAATATTTAGTATGTATACTGTGCACAGTATGGACATTTTCATTATGCTTGAACTAGTCAGCTGACATACTACTGTACATTTGCCACTTTCTAATTTTAGTGATAACATGTGACTCTGGGAATTAAATATTCAACATTCTGTTTCTGGATATGGTTCCCAATGACAAATATTACAAATAACCATTTAACCCAAATGACTAATACTTGTACTAGCATCTGATACGGTTCATTTGTTCCTGTTGGGCTGCAGCACAAGTCCTTCTGCTAGCTGAGCTTGCAATTGTGAATCTGCTCTTATGTGTGCGAGTACATGTGCTTCTCATGCTTCAATGCTTTTCTTAAGTTCAGATCTTGTATGCGTTTACTGATGGCTATGAGCATAACTGATGGTGAAACACAGTGGGAAGATGTTGCACAGCTTGCATGTCTTGTAGTGTTATATGGATCAGGTCATGGGAGGTTTATTCACCACTACAAAAAATAAATAAAACATCCACGCTAAACGTAGGACATTTACGCACATTAACGTTTCCGAGCTCTTACCATGGGGGGGAAAGGTTTTTAAAACTGATTTGTTTTGTGAAGCGATTTTCAAAAAGAGAAAGATGAGCTTATTTGCACTAATATGCTGGAGAGAGTAACGACTCAGGGTACCACAGAGCCTCGGTCTATTTGAGCTGTCCAGATCTAAATCGCTCAGAGAGCAAGAGCTGAGCTCATGTCCTTGAAACACTCTCAGTACAATACATATGAAGAGTGAAAGCTGGGGGTGACATCATGCAAGAGACGGTTCTCGTAGAGGCTGGGTATATGAATGTAAGAGTAGGATATGTGCCTGGCTGATGGGGCTTGCCCAGCTCCCTTGTGTACAGCTGGGCTGTTTGCTATGTGGATGATAAGCACCATGATGATGGGGGAAGGCAGACTAGTGCTTCTAATGCATTTTAATAAGGCTCCTGGAAAGACACCGCTCTCAGTTTTTCAGTGGCTTTCTTCTCTGACAAGTCCCTTCAGGATAGCCAAGGAGATTCCCTGCTCGGCTCCCTGCCCATGACAGAAACACTCAGGGTGAAGAAACACAATCATTATGCCTCTCCGCATCGCCTACTCGATTGTCCTTACTGCCTCTCCTGCTAAATTGTTTTATTTGTAGGGTTGAATGAACCAACTTGGACTTCATTGCACAATTCTGTATGTATTGCTGATGACAGATCTGATCTGAATCTTCTACTGAGTGCACAGGGATGTCAAATATAACAAGAAACTGTTAGCAAAATAATAATTTTTGGCATTACAGAGATTAAAAGGTACAATCTAATCTACACATTTTGAGACAAGAACACTAATTATTCATGAATCCTTTTTTAAACTCCTAATGCTTAAATGTGAAGTGTGGAATTTTTGTTCCTAATTATCTTCATCAATCAGAATTGCAACAATAAACTGCAACAGTGCCCACCCACTTTTTCAGTCTCACACTTTTTTTTTTTTTTTTCCCCAAAGAGATATGATAAAATCCTTTATAAGCATTCTAATTGATGAACCAAACCAACTAGCTCCAACTGACTTTCTGAACATCTTTAAAGGGATAGTTTACCCCAAAATTAAAATGATCTCATAATTTACTCACCTTCATGCCATCCCAGATGTGTATGACTTTCTTCTGCTGAACACAAATTAAGATTTTCAGAAGAATATTTCAGTTCTGTAAGTCCATACAATGCAAGTGAATAGTAATCAAAAAAAATGTAAGCTCCTAAAGCACATAAAAGGCAGCCTAAAAGTAATCCATATGACTCCAGTGGTTTAATCAATGTCTTTAGAGGCAATATGAAGCCATTTTTTTTTTTAAACTAAATATTCATGTTCACTTTCTATTCTTAATTTTTTGTATTGGAGATTCTCATTCTTTGTGCATATCACCACCTACTTGGAAGGGAGGAAAATTTATAGTAAAAAAGGATTTATATATTGATCTGTTTTTCACCATATCACTTCTGAAGACCACTTAAGTCATATGAATTACTTTTATGCTGCCTTTATGCTCTTTTTGGAGCTTACATTTTTTGGTCACCATTCAACTGCGTTGTATGGACCTACAGAGCTGAAATATTCTTCTAAAAATCAGCAGAAGGAAAAAGTAAAACACATCTGGGATAGCATGAGGGTGAGCACATGATTTGAGAATTTTCATTTTTGAGTGAACTATCCCTTTAACGAGGGAATGAACTACAAACCCATGAAGCACTGTGAATTATATAATTAAATAAGCGACAGAGTCGAATTTGCGCCACATAACGATACAATTAAAGCAAAATTATATCAGTTAATCGCAGTGGTGAATGAAAACGTCACGTATTAAGCGTGATAACTCTGGAAATGCTGCATTTGTTCACTGCAAAGTTGTAAATAATAATTGCCACTGGTTTGCTGGAGCTACTGTTGAAAAATTGTAACCGACCGACTCGGTTGCATAATTCATAGTGCAGAATGGGAGTGGGCAGTCACTGCAAAGCTCTTTTGCTGGGATACTGTGTTTTGTTGATCAGGATAATGGATAGTGTAGTTCTTTCAGGAATTCTGCATTAAAAACTTTTTTTTTTTTTTATTAATTTGTAATAAAGTGGATTGATGGCTTTAGCAGAAGTTAACAAACTCAGAGTTCACAGTAGGTCTGTCCTTAAAGGTTATCGCTAATAAACAATTCCCCTATGGAAAAAAAAAAAAGGAATGGGATTTTTCTTCCGGAACAGACTGTTGCGCTATTTTGTTGCACCCTTTATCAATTGGTTATACAAACAGATCCAAACCAACACCATTGGTTGAGCCAATGTCACTATTTTGGGGTGCTCAAACAAACAGAGCAATGTATTGATTGCACCACAAATCCACAGTGTGTAAAATTTTTGGATTAGCCGTCTTATAGCCGTCTCTGCATATTAAACAAGAGGAAGTATTAGCATTGAGAAAATAACACATTACAGCCTTTATTAGACGATAACAACTGCTCCTACTAATTATGTTGTCCACACAATATCCATCCAGATATCTTGACCTTACTATGTGAAGTAGGTTCCTGTATCCACCAAGACTTTTTAACCTTAATAAGTATCATGCTGATAGATACAGAGAACACTGAAGCAGGCAGATATCTTTAGCGTCCCTCTGTTCAGATGAAGAATGGGTCTAAAAGAGCTTTTCAGCAGGGGTTACAGGAAACAATGTCAGCTTCCTCCTGGGAAAGAGACTCTACGAAACACTGCAGAGCTATGTTGAGGACACGAAATGACAAAACACTGGAGCAGGAGAAGAACAGGGAGCAAAACGAAAAACCAGCACATACATACGAGTGTGCCTTGAATGGAGGCTAGCGTGTTTTTCCCTGCTTGCTTGTGTGATAGAGATATTGGTTCCAACATGAATATAGTAAGACTAATCGGAATTACCTTAGCTGTTGCTCTTTGTTGACAAGAGAACAGAGTAACTGAATGTTTTAAAATTTTGAAAGGAGTAGGTTACTTTTTACGCCTAAATGTCTGTGTGCAGCGTTAGTGCCCATAATAATCGGATTAGATCACCTAAAAAGTGTACTTTAAAAGATTATGTTACGTATATCATTTGTAATCATTACCACATTACATTTAAGAAGTAATCAACCCAACACTGGCCCAACACTGCATTCACAGCCCATTTTACTTCGGTAGCACGATGTGTAAAACAGGATATTTAGAAGAAAATGAAGGTATGACATGATTTGATTTGATCTATTGGGAATTGATAATTAAAAACTAGCATTACATAACAGAAAATAGCCAAATGGTTGGACGGAAGGTGTTGAAAAATAAAAGGGCTTTGTGATGGCAGCCAAAAAGCAAAGATGTTTCAGAGGCCAAGCAAGCTATTATTACCTTTTGATGAAAGATTAAGGGAAAACACTTATTTTCTTTGGAATAGCATGCACTGAGGAGTCATTTACAATAATACCAGGAACTAAACAACTTATATTGTATAAACTGAGAAGATTATGCATATAACAGGCAGAAAATTAGTTAGTATAATTAATTCAGAAGATTTTTGATGCGTGCGTGTGAGAAAGATCAATATTTAAGTCATTTTTTACTATCAATCTCCACTTTCATTTTCACATTCTTCTTTTGTTTTAGGCAATTTGCATTCTTCGTGCATGTCAGAATTATAGAAAGAAAGACGGTAAATATTTATTTGTTCCTCACCCACACCGTTCATATCAAGTCATATGGATTACTTTTAGGTTGCCTTTGTGTTTTAAAAGCTTCAAAGTTCTGGCCACCATTCACTGGCATTGTATGGACCAACAGAACTGAGATATTCTTAAAATCTTAGTTTGTGTTCAGCAGAGCAAAGAAAGTAATACAAATCTGGGATGGCATGAGGGTGAGTAAATGATGAGAAAATTTCTATGTTTGGGTGAGCTATCCCTTTAATCGGAAAATCTATATATTTGCCCAGCCCAATAGCCATATGAGTGAGAGAGACCAAGTGTGTCAGCGACAGAACAGGGCTCAGTTTCAGTCTCACACGCTCCTCATAGAAGCATCTCTAAATGCACTTAGGAACACCGCTTTCAGAGTTTGCACTTATTTAGATGACCTACTTCTTTACTGAAATGCTGAACATTATATAAATGCAAACCCTTCAATAGAAAAATTGCTACATTGATTTTAATTATCAATACAATACTGTGAGAAAAGTATGGCGATATATTGATATTTGATTGTATCGGCCCTCGTATGCACAGTCAAGAGCGGGACGTGTGCACATTTTTACTCTTTAAGTTAATATTTTTTTATAAATTCAGAAAATTGCCTTTTTATATATCAGGCCCCTGGTTCTTATCAAAGAAAGTGTAACTGTCAGTCAGACTGCCTGGAGGAAAAAGCATGTTCATACTTAAAATAAAAGTTAATCCAAAAATGAAAATTCTCTCATTACTCACTTACCCTGATGCCATCCCAGATGTGTATGTATGACTTTCTTCAGCAGAACACAAATTAAGATTTTTAGAAGAAGATCCAAAAGTCATATTTAGGCAGCATAAAAGTAATCCAACATAATGCCAGTCGATCAATGAATGTCTTCTGAAGCAAATCGATACGTTTGTGTAAAAAAAAAAAAAAAAAATTTATATATATATATATTTAAAACATTATTAACTTTTAAAAAGCATTTACTTGCCAGCCAGCAGCTTAGGAGAAGCATGATGTAAGTGCGTCAGCGAATTCACGCGAGAATTCGGAAGCGACGCTTATTTACAACAGAAGAATGAACATCACGTGAGAGCTCAGACATTTCAAACAGCATCAGAGCACTGGAAGGAAGCGCCGATTTAAAGTTAAAACTTTTGAATTATTCGTTTTTTTTTACGAATGCAGGGAGACCTGCAATGAGAGCATTACAGTAGTCCAGTCTAGTTATGACAAGTGACTGAACAAGCAGTTGTGTGGCATGTTCAGAGAGGAATGGTCATATTTTCCTGATATTGTAGAGTGTAAATCTACATGATCGTGCTATCTTTGAGTTGTGGTCTATGAAATTTAGTTGGTTATCAATGGCTATTGATCAACTGGAGTCGTGTGGATTACTTTTATGCTGCCCAAATATGACTTTTGGACTGTCAAAGTGCTGGCACCTGTGTACTTGCATTATAAGGACCGTACAGAGCTTTATCTTCCTCTAAAAATCTTCATTTGTGCTCTGCTAAAGAAAGACAGACATACACATCTGGGATGGCATCAGGGTAAGTGAATAATGAGAGAAATGTCATTATTGGGTGAACTATTCCTTTAATACAAACCCTAGATCATCTTTCCGTGCACCCTCCAGTCACAGCATTCAAGGCAGGCAGGCTTTCTTCAATTTTATGCAATAGTGTATTCCTGGGTTGTCACGCACCATTTCCTTTTTATTTCTTCTTTTTTTTTTTTTTTTTCAAATTTAGACATGTGAATGTCTGATTTCTGCCACATTGTAATAGACTAAAACATTTGCTGTTCATCTTAATTTTCAAAGATTATATATATTATTTTTTTTCCTGGACTTTCCATTTAAAATCCACTTAGCTCAAAAATCTGAGTGGGCATGTGTAGTATGTATGGGCATGACACTTCCGGTCTTATTATTCATAACAGTAGCAGCATCACATCCAATGTTCTAGTCCAGAATTTTCCTTTGGTTCTGCATCTTGTATTTCTGGTGTCAGCTCTTACAACGGTCTAGCAGTTACAAGCTGAAATAATATTGACCTTGTGTTTCATGCACATTAGTAGAATAATAACACTCTTGTAAATATAGAAATAAAAGCATACCATATTTGGCTTATAAACCATCTAAATACTCCCTGCTACCTCGTGATGCAACCCAACAGGTAGCAAACAATATTAGACACTTTTCAGTTATTTCTCTGATGCAAAGGATTTCTTAAGTTTTAGGAAAGTTACCAAATCACGATATGATGTATGGTTTGAAACTGCTCGAGTACAGATTGTGTGGGTGATCTGACATCATCTAGAAGTCGAAAAGACGAGAGCATTTACCTTTCCACGAGGACAGCTGGTGGGGAGGGGGGGACTTTCTGCAGCAAGTTTCTCAAAACATACAGACACTGATGCATCGCAAACACCGAGCAAAAAGCAAACGAACATCATACCTGTGGTAAAAGGTGAAACAGGACGAGCTGATGTACATTCACTGCGGATTCAATGTTTCAACTGCAGCTCCAGCAAACCAGTGCCAATGATCATTAACAACTTTGCAGCGAACAAATGCAGCTTTTCCAGAGTTATTGGGCTTAATACGCGACGTTTTCATTCACCACTGTGAATAATTGATATAATCAAGCTTTAATTGTACCGTTATGTGTAGCAAATTCGACTCGGTCACGCGTATTCTGCGAACATTCACCCAGCTGCGGGAGAAGTCTCCACCCACAACGATAACAGAGCGCAGAAAAGAAAATCTCGCGAGATCTTATCGACCCTAATCAGTCTGACGTGTACGGTCGTGACTTATCGCGAGAACATCGCAGCATATTTGAGAACCCCATGAAATGAAAGAAAATCAAATGATAGCAAACCCTTTTTCTAGACAATTTTGGTTCATTTTAATCATAACTGTAAATGGGGACGTGTTAAAATGGTAAATTGAGACAAATACAGTGATATATCACTCACTACAAAACTAATATAAGAGTAAACGGCTTTGTATGTAGATATATAATAACTGATTACTGTAGGTGAGTAACATAACAACATCAACTTGGTTAAAGAGTGTATGTTAAAGTATGTAAAGGTAATTTACAGATTAAGCTTGGCATGTTGTTGAAATGTTATATTGAATTATTGTAAATTGAAATTGAAACAGAAACTTGTGTGGGAGATTAAAGTATGATTAGCAGAAGACATCCATCTTTAGATAAGCGAACACATACGGCTACATGGCTGTACTGTACACAAAATACAAGTGTTAAGTACATTTTCACAATGGTATGACTTGACTAAGCCTACTACTTGCAATCGCAGATCATTTATTCTTCTTGAATCGAAGGTGATCATAAAAAAAGCGGTAATATATCGCCACCTAGAGTTCATTAAGGAAAAGCACTCATTATTGAAAAAGTGTTCAGAGATTAACCCAGCACATTTCTATTTTGAACCACTCTCATGACTTGTCTGTACCTCTCTCTGTATGTATATGCTTTCATATGTCATCAGTTTAATCGACATTTATTTGGAGGGAAACCTTCCAGTACCACAAATGGCCACTAGATGGAAGTCAAAACATTTAAAAGCCATTCTTTTGACGAAATGAAAGTGAAATTGGACAATAAATGATGGATTTTACATATATTCTTTGTGGTTTCTTGCTTCTTTCCAAGAAACTAGAGGTAATTTCAATACTCACTGTTTTAACATATCTCTGTTAAAAGCCAATGTAGTTCCATATATTTCCAAAATATTTTCCGGCCTTTATTAATCTTCATAGTTGCTCTGCAACTGTAATCTGTATCCCTTAAAGGGATAGTTCACCCAACAATGAAAATGTCTAAAGTAACTAAATATGGCACTGTTATAGTTGAAAATACTACATAATATATGGCACAATAAGCAATAATGTGATGTGACACTAAATGTGCTTAAAGGTATAGTTCAAAAATGGAAATTATCATCATTTACTCACCCTCATGCCATCCCAGATGTGTATGAATTTCTTTCTTCTGCTGAACACGAAGAAGATTTTTAGAAGAATGTATCATCTCTGTAGGTCCATACAATGCAATTGAATGGTGAGCAAAACTTTGAAGCTCCAAAAATCACATTTAGGCAGCATAAAAGTAATCCATATGAATCCAGTGGTTAAATCTATGTCTTCTGAAGTGATATGATAGGTGTGGGTAAGAAACGGATATATTGAAGTCTTTTTTTAACTATAAATTCTTCTCCCTGCTCAGTAGGTGGCGATCTGCACAAAGAATGTGAATCGCCAAAAACAAAAGAAGAATGTGAAAGTAAAAGTGGAGATTTTTTGTAATAAAGAACTTAAATGTTGATCTGTTTCTCACCACGCCTATCAGATCACATAAAGATATGAATTTAACCACTGGAGTGGGATGGATTACTTTTATGCTGCTTTTATTTGCTTTTTGGAACTTCAAAGTTTTGGTCACCATTCACTTGCATTGTATTGACTTGCAGAGCTGAAATATTCTTCTAAAAACCTGTGTTTGTGTTCTGCAGAAGAAAGAAAATCATACATATGTGGGATGCAGTGGCAGAGTTAGGGGGTGGCCAGGGTGGCCGTGACCCCATTTGCCACCCCACTCGCAATTACCGTTTTGTTAATTTTTTGTGTTGGGCACAATTTAGTTAGTCTTCTACAATGCCATATGCAGTTACTACATCAATGAAGGGCCGGTTCTTGCCCAGTGAAATAAGATGCTGTTTCGAACATCACAATTTCTTAATTAAAAAAACAAAACAAAACAGTTTTCTCATGAGGAGGATGCAAAAGAAAGCGTTATCCCTGACTGCATTTGGAGTCATTTTACTGCATGCTTTCATAATCCCATGTGTGTTTTTTTTTTGTGTGTTTTTTTGCATTTTATGCATTGAGCAATGACTGGCAGTATAAAAATAACTGTCAAATGGCTCATATGAATCAGCCTTGCCGAGACAATGAAAGCTATTTGAGAATGCAAAGCTCGGTGAATTGCATGACCCTCTCTACACGCTATAAAAGTATCCTAGTGACGTACAAGAATGCGGCTGTTTAATATTAGAAATGCACCAACACACCTAGAAAAGACAAACAAGTCTGAAACCAGGCACTATTTCCGGGCAGTTAAAGTGAACACTGATTGGTCAAATACGTGTCATGTGATGTTGACAAACCGCTCTTTAGCCAAATATCGGTGAGAAAATAAATACAAATCATGTGTTTGGATACTCAATGTAGCATGATTTATTTACTTATCACATCATTTGAATTTATTTACATGAATATGAACACCCGGTACCAATGCACCATTCATGATTTTAGAAACCTATACGAAGTGTTTTTTGCCTGAGCTTAGGACAAGGATGCCAAAAAGCGCGCGCCCGCCCAAAATCCTCATTCAGATGTGTTTCTTTTTTTCTTTTTATATGTATATATTATTGAAGAATTTATTATTTAAGTGTCTATATGTTTATTTTATTTGTTATGCCTTATTGTGTTTGTGTAGTTTTGAAAAAGTTAACGTTTTAAAAAGATACTTTAAAAAAAAGAAGACCTTCAGAGAAGTGTCTTGTGCCGTGTGGCGCCCCCTGCTGATGGACTATTAATTGCAGTCTGAGGAGTGTGACTGACTCATCCAGTGTTTTCGTGCAGTTCACTGGTTTCAGGGCGGAGAGCGAAAAGCGCTGAGAGTCGCACTTCCACCAGCAGTGTTAACACACAGACGGGCCTTACCTCCGGCGTCTTCGGATCTACAGCCGTCTGAACATTTAGGAGATTTAAGCTGTTTTAATGTTCGCCGGAGCGAGCGGTAAGTTAAAGCTTTGAGTGATATTGCGTTTGAATGCTAACACAGTTAGCCGGCTAGCATCTGCTTTAAGACACAATAAACGTGCATTAAACATCTTTTGTTATTATAGTTCAGATCTGACAGCAGTATGCATGCTGTATGATGTATTGACTTCGGATCGACTTTGTCTCAGTGCATTTGATAATCATGGACTGTGTTAGGATTTTGTAGCCATTTAGCTATTAATTAATCCATCTTCCTCTATGGATGTATGGGGCTCATTAGAAGCTTAAGGGCTAAATCAGGCCTGTCATGTATGGGCATATCAGTTCTCTGTTTGTCTTCATGTGATGGCTCAGAGGAAACTATAGACACCTATTTTCTCTCTCTTATTTGCACGTGGTTTTGCGAGCATTGATGTTAGGGGAATGTCTCATGATGCTGGACTTGAACTGGTCTGGACTTGAAGCTTCATTAAAGCATCATGTTAAACAGATGGATGTGGTTTTGCATACTTAGATGTTTCTGATGTGGATCTTTGTGGATCTTCTGTTACTGTGGTTTAAAGCTGTCAGTAGTAAAGGTTGTATTGCAGATTAACACTATTTTGATCACATTATTTATTATTTGATACTGTCTACTGGCACTATAATCATTGCTATGTGTACTTTGGTCAACTTGATGATTTCCTGGAAGCCATCACTGTTATATAGTCTTTGCTTTTGAGGTTCAGTCAGTGCCTTTCATACAAAACACAAAACAGTTCAATGGAAAATCAGGATCAAAATACTTCCTTAAAGGAAGATCCCAGATTCAGTATAAGTTAATCTCAATCGACAGCATGTATGGCATAATGATGATTACCAAAAATGTAATTAAACTTTTTTTTCATTTTTTAAAAAAATAAAATAAAATACACACACACAAAACAAAAACAAAAAAACAACTAACAAAAAGACCGGGGTTACACTTCTGCACATATAATAGAAGTGAATGAGGCCAATCCGTAAATATTAAAATACTCAGTTTCAAAAGTATCGCCACAAGACGTAAACAATATGCGTGTTAACAGGATTTTAGTGTCATAAAATCGCTACTAACCTTTTATGCTTAATATTATATCCAATTTTCCAACTTTGTTGCGTAATGGTGTACACCCTAAAATTGACTGCATAAACTACAATTTAACTTTACAACTCAAGTAATACACAAGTTTCAACAAAATAATTGATGTAAATGTCTTTATAAAATTATAAGCATCACATTTCTGCCCTTTTAAACTCTCCAATGATTGTTCCCATTCACTTCCATTGTAAGTGCCTGACTGTAACCTCGTTTTTTTGTTTTTTGAGAAAAGGAGGGTTATTCTATAGAGACAACAACCTCTGCAATTTTACCACAGGAGAGAGCGTAACGGTCAACTAGCGTGTTACTATAGTAAAGGCTCTGGTACTTTTTTTGCACATTCCAGATTGCCTCGTGCTCGGTCAGCCATGTTGCCTTTGTGAGTGTACTTTTCTGACCATGAACGAATAGGAACGCGTTCGCCTCTTTAGTGCCACAACTACTTTATGACTCTTAGTACAGCCAATAGCCAGCGCATGCGCAGACAACACGCACAGACAAGTCAAGAAAATCTAGGCGGCGCACGGTCATGCAACGCGGCTGTGCTGATTACCCAATTTGTGTCAAACACACTGCACGTGGAGGGATCCGCAACACGCGCACCTGAAGTATACTTTGGCCTTTAGTCACCGTTTGCGGAAACCATACAAATTAATGGGGAGAGCCATAAACTGACACCACCTTTCACTAAATATTCTGTGTCGTATTTTATCGTAGTAAACTCCACACATAGCCTAGTTCACTCCAAAAGTATTGTTTAGAGTAAAACATGTTGAAGATTAGCAGACAGGCGGTCAATTCAATTAGTGATAAGCTGTTTCCTCACAAAAGCAGTTTATTCAGCACACTGAAGCATCTCCTCCATAGACATCCATTTAAAAAATGGCCTCCCATCTCCTCGCCAGTGTACCACCCATTGAATGTCTATGGGCTGCATTATGCGAGTTTATGCTAAGCTTGTAGTCTCCCCTATGTAGAAGGGTTCTGACTTTCATATTCATTCATGGTCAAAAGAGTATACTTTGAAAGGCAACGCAGTTGACCGAACACGATCCAGAATTCAGAAAAATCAAGTAGCTACCTTGGCCTTTTAGACACTCTGGAATGTTTAAGGTCTGGAACACATTCCTTTGATCTAGTGTGTACTGTAATCATGTTACGCAACCTCTAAGGTAAAACTGGACATAGAGCCTAACTGTGAGGGACAGATCTGGAATGGTCTTCTTATAATTTGTAGTTAGAAAGTGACATTAATGTGTAAAAACAAACTATGCTTTGGTTTAGTGATGCTAAACCTAGAGAATGACTCAAGCCCAGGGCTCAGACTTGAACCCTGCCCTCACCCTTTTAATCAGAGATACTGTACATTATACAGCAGTTACAGGACTTTCATGGCCATGAACAGCCATTCACTTACAGATTGCTGGCTGACATACTTGTATAGCAGGTATTTTCTAAAAAAGGTGGAGCTGCTGGTGTGTAATTACAAAACTAAGCACTGTAAATGTATTCAGATTTCAGTATTCTGGCATTGACTGTTCAAGGTAGGGTTCACTGTGCAGCTGGGGTCATTTGAATCCATTACAGCTGCTTGGTAATTGGTGGCCAGACAGTATTAAGCATTACAGTGGGATATGATTTATTTAAGCTGCGCTTTTGGCCAAGCTGAAAACTGAAATGCTGTTTTGTGTTTCACACCTTGGTTTGTGTACAGCGGGGTTTGAAGCGTCTGGGCCCTCTTGTTTGGAAGTTATCCATGTTTTAAAAATGCATACGCTAATACCATCCTCATAAATTGTCAATATTTGAATTTGAGCTTAGTAATTAATATCAGTTTGATCAGCTTTTTGTGATGACAACATAATCATTAGGCCTATGGCCTGAACAGTCATACTAATCCTAGCTCCTCTTAACTAGAATAAGCTCTGTTTGATGAAAAGAGAAGGACATTTGTTTCTATCAAACAAAAGCTGTTGAAGTGGCCTGTTGGGTTCATTGTTAATGAAACGGGCTTTAATTTGTTTACTGTTTCATATGAAAATACCATTAGAAAAAAAAAAGTACTGTGCAGTGTAGGCTAATTAGTGGTGCTTGCTAAGGACAGCATCACATGTTTGCTCATATTTAGGCTCAGGGATCTAAGCAAACCACTAAACAAATGTATTAGTAAATTTAGCACCTATTCTAAATCACTGCTCACATTTTTTTCAGAGAATGTAAAAATTGATCTTCATCCATTTCTGACAAGTGACGATTGTATTCTTGGTGATTTGGAGAATAAACAGGATGTTAAGAACATGTGAAATTCATTGCAGCTCTCAGTGAAGTCATCTTCAGTGCTGGCCTGATGTTAATGCCACTGAAATTGAATCAGCCCTTTTAGGAGGCAGCCTCTCCTCTGGAGCACCAGCTTACCAGCCAGAACTGTTGCTTTGAATTTTCACTAACAAGAGCAGATCAATACAAATCTATGATGGTCCATGTTGACGGCCTGCGGCAGTGCAACCAATGTGTATCTTAGCATTATGGGAGTATTCAGTTTTTCAGTGTAATCTGCCAGGGATTGTTAAAAATAATCGTGATCTTCATTTAAACAATCACGATATTGATTCTTAAAGGTGAAGTAGGCCTATGTAACTTTTCAGTGTTGAAATACTTTATTGTATCACAACTTAATATGCAGAGACAACTAATGTATATTAATTAACAAAAACGACCGGGGTTACACTTCTGCACATATAATAGAAGTGAATGAGACCAATCCATAAATATTAAAATACTCACTGTTTCAAAAGTATCGCCACAAGACGTAAACAATATGCGTGTTGACAGGATTTTAGTGTCATAAAATCGCTACTAACCTTTTATGCTTAATATTATATCCAATTTTCCAACTTTGTTGCGTAATGGTGTACACCCTAAAATTGACTGCATAAACTACAATTTAACTTTACAACTCAAGTAATACACAAGTTTCAACAAAATAATTGATGTAAATGTCTTTATAAAATTATAAGCATCACATTTCTGCCCTTTTAAACTCTCCAATGATTGTTCCATGATAGAGACAACAGCTTCTGCAATTTTACCACAGGAGAGAGCGTAACGGTCAACTAGCATGTTACTATAGTAAAGGCTCTGGTACTTTTTTTTTGCACATTCCAGATTGCCTCGTGCTCAGTCAGCCACATTGCCTTTGTGAATGATCTTCAAACAATCACGATATTGATTCTTAAAGTTGAAGAAGGCCTATGTAACTTTTCAGTGTTGAAATACTTTATTGTATCACTGCTTGTCCGCAGAGACAACTAATGCATAAGTAAGCCATTCACAGGTTAATTTTCTCAAAAACTGTAAACAGTGTAAAAAAGGTGTTGGTGCCGCTAAAAAAATTCCTGTGTTGGTTTTCAGCTACCCGCTTGGACCAGGACCAATAATGTTACTGAACCATTGGTGTGATTTGGGCTGGGACAATCTGAATGTTTGAATATCTGAAGAGGATGTATATACAGAAAGTAGTTTTGAAAACATTGCTTATTTTTGCAATTCAGTTAGGTGGCGCTAGTGTCACAGAATTCCAAGATCAGTCTTTAACTCTATGCACAACCCTCTGCAATAAATTTGATAAACATAAACATGTTACAACATATGTAGCCTATATTTGGGATGCACAATTAACCGTATTTTAACCATGATCACATTTTCTGCCTCACACGGTTAATTAAGCATAACCATCTGCGTAATTAGTGAGCTAGCAAGCTGAAATTATCAGCCATGTAAAGTTGCAAATTGCTGTTCATTATAGGCTGTGTCTTTTGTTGAAGCTCATTTGTAGTCTTTTTTTCAATTGAACTGGCCCTTCTCGCTGTCTTTAGATATTCGCCACTGACCCATTTCACTTTCGAGCATGCTCCTACAATACGTAGCCACAGATGTTTACGTGTATCATCTCAAATGACAGAATAATCATGATTAATCACCATTATCGTGAAGCCCTAGCCTATATATATGCAGTTTCAAGACCATATGTTTATTGATGGAATGCATGGAATTGCAAACAATATAAAAAAAATTATATATATTATTTTGTGACTTCATTGATTTATGGCTGATTTTGTATTTGTATCTCTCTGATTAACAGGAACCTGCCATCATGGGTTTGCTATTACCAGCCAATGTGCTGAAGTGAGCAGAATTTTACTTCTGGTTTAAGCCCCACCCCTCCCCAGGGGCCAGTTCCCCCTTCTGTCCCACCGGTAGACCAGCAATAATGGCGGGAATCAAGCGCGGGTACGACGGTAAGATCGCCGGGCTGTATGACCTGGACAAGACGCTCGGTCGTGGCCATTTCGCTGTGGTCAAACTAGCGCGGCACGTCTTCACTGGTGAGAAAGTGGCAGTCAAGGTGATTGACAAGACCAAGCTCGACACGGTTGCGACCGGCCACCTCTTCCAGGAAGTCCGCTGTATGAAACTGGTCCAGCACCCCAACATCGTTCGGCTCTATGAGGTCATCGACACGCAGACCAAGCTCTACCTTATCCTGGAGCTCGGCGACGGGGGCGATATGTTTGATTACATCATGAAACACGAGGAGGGATTAAACGAGGAGCTGGCGAAGAAATATTTTGCCCAGATTGTGCATGCCATCTCGTACTGTCACCGGCTGCACGTGGTTCACCGCGACTTGAAGCCAGAGAATGTTGTGTTCTTCGAGAAGCAGGGCCTCGTCAAGCTCACCGACTTTGGCTTCAGCAATAAGTTTCAGCCTGGAAAGAAGCTGACCACCAGCTGTGGATCACTGGCTTACTCTGCCCCAGAGATCCTGCTGGGTGATGAGTATGATGCACCTGCAGTGGGTAAGTGTGTGTACTTGTGTAACTATGGAGTAATAGTAACTCAGCTCAGTAATTCAGACTCCACAGTGCAAACCAGAAGATTCAAGGTATTAACCAAGCACTTTTTCTTTTTAAGCCATTATTGCAGAGCTTGGAAAACTGTTTCTTAAAGGACTAAGCCACAAGAGGCCATGCATTACAGTGGTTTTACCCTTTGTAATGGGTGTTGGGTTTAATATCCCCTTAAAAGTGGAAAACCTTTTAATGCTACAGGACTGATCAACTGTTCAACAGGATTATGTTTTGATTATATTAAGCTTCATACTACTGTCAAAAATACAGCTCAACCTCTTCATCAGACAAAATGTCAGAACTAACCATAGATACTAAAAATGCGGTTCTTCATGTCAGTCATTTGACAGCCTCAAGTTGTGGATCATTAGGCCATGGGTTCCTGAAGTGAGTTGGCGGATTCCTGTTATCATTGTTGAATTAACTCACCGAGATAACAAATGCAAGTGTGCAGGTTGCTACAGGTTGAGGCCTGACCTTTTCTAAGGGGAAGCGGTGGTAGAGGATTGAGCATGTCGGGGCATGCAAACGGAAGATTTGCCATGGAAGACATCCTCTACTTTTATTGCACTATCAACTCGCATCGCATTTTTAGTGTTCTTTTAATTTGTAAGTTAGGATAGTGAGGTGGAAATTCACTGAGATTGTTCTGTTTTTGTTTCATTTAGTATAGCATCCAATTTAGTAAATGAATTATGCAAATCAAGGAACAGGGTAAACATCCCCCATAAATTTCTCATCTTGCAAGTCGGTTTTGAGTGCTAGGTTGAGGCGGATGCAGCAGAGTTCCACAATCTAGCATACTGTGCTAGGACTGTACACATCACTCCACAACTGTGACCTAGGTATTTTAATTATCTCTATGTAAAACAGAATCTTTCAGGGTGGTTTACAATACATGACTTAAAAGGTTAGTTCACCCAAAAATTATACCATACATTTTGGGATTATGGCCCTTAAGCCATCCTAGGTGTATATGACTTTATTCTTGCAGCCAAACACAATTGGAGGTATATTAAAAAATATCCTGACTCTTCCAAATTTATAATGGGAGTGTATGGTACCTTAGATTTTGAAGCCCAAAAAAGCACATCCATCCATCATCCATCAAAAAAGTATCCATACGGCTGCAGGGGGTTAATAAAGCCCTTCTGAAGTGAAGCGATGTGTTTTTGTATGAAAAATATCCATATTTATAACTTTATAAACTATAATCACTGGCTTCCGGTAACGACTGTCTGTGCATTCACAAGAGAGTCGAGTTCCGGGGTATGATGTAGGCGTAGTGTAGATTGAAGTATCACACAACTAAATGGCTGCAGATAAAAATGACATCACACATTAAACGACATGCATCACCATCCTGCACATGCGTAAACACACGTGAATGTACAGGGAGGCTGCCGTTTCTTTTCCTGCTACTCTTGTGTTCCAAGTTACACAGAAGCGGGTTAGCGCATTTGGTCACTAGAGACTGCAATGCATTTAAAATTTAAACTACACTTTGGATATGTTCAGACTGCAGGCAAATCAGATAAATTCTCAAATCAGATAGTTTCAGGCAGACTGTCCGCACTATTAATTGCAATTGATCAAATCAGATTTGCACATTCAGACATAAGCAACCTATCTGCATGGGTTGCTTTGGTAATGATGACGTAGGCGTAACCACATGACGGTTCTTTCAAAACAGATGCGGTAAAAATGGAGGTGCATCATCTCGCTCTCCAAATAAGCACCCTGTTCAGTCGCAAACTCCTCCATTGCACAAGAAAAACTCAGCGACAGAGGAGACTAATAAATATTGTGATGTTCCGTGCTGTAGTCACCGATTTTTTTACGTCATCTTTGTGTCGCGTTAAGAGTGATGCAAAAGACCATTTGAAATCCGAATTGAGCAGCCACTGAGACGCATCTGAAAAAAAAATCTGATTCCAATAGCATTTGAAACCACCTCCCGATCAAATTTCATGTAAATCTCTTTTTACTGTCCAAACTATCAAAAACTCATATGGATACAATCTGGATATGCAAAAAATCTTATTTATAGTGGCAGTCTGAACAAGGCCTTTGAGTGCTTGTTTGCCATCTAATTTCTTAAGCTTCATGATCCCGCTTGCTTGATTTCCTTAAGCTAGTCACCGTTTGACTTCAGGATTGATTCGTGGAGTGTCATAAGATTTTCTTAATAGTCGTGGATTGCCAGCTCTAAAATATCAAACATGTTTGATACCCAATGACTTGGAGTTAAAATTGTGCAGTGTATGGCAGTCTGTACTCTACATTTACTACCTGGGCACATTTTGTTATTGTTTAAATATAATAAAGTCAGTGCATCTCAGTACAGATCTGCTCTATAACTGTCTGTCAGCATCAGAGCAGAGCAATCAGGCATCCGACAGCTTTGGTTAATTGTATTTCCAGCCAATATACAGGAAGGTTGTGGGACGGCTAATCCGCTCTTTGTTTGAGCTCAGCTTCCTTACTGGAGCCCTTAAACACACTTTATTGGCACTGTCAGATTGATCAAATACACATTGTGCATCTACACCAATGGGTTTCCTACTGAGATGATTTCTGGTTTTGTTTCCTAATCAATAATACTTTGCCCAGAGTTTGGCTTGCACATCTGTTTATTACCTTATTGTGCAACTGGACAGATGTAACGGACAAAAGCCTGGAGCAGGGAGTATTTTTGACCCTAATTATTACCACTTGGACCCAAACATTAAGACCCTATAATCATGGAGTATTTATGCTGATTTGTTGTGCCGATCTTACATAGGTGTTGCAAAATAAGTAACGGCACCCAAATTACAACCTAGCACAAAGGGTGTCTAAAAGATTACGGGTATTTTTTTATTTTTTTTAACATTTGGTCTATTTTTTTAAATGCTCTTCATTAATTAAAAGTAGCAATTTAGTGTACCAGAATGGACACAATAAGTTTATGACCGATAAAGTCCCTCAGCATTAAATTGCTCATGTGGGAATCACTGTCAAAGGGTGAAATATTGGAACAGGGCCAGGCTTATGGGACGCAGAGCTCTGTGCTGTAATGAAAACATGTGTCAGGATGTCCTAACCTTGCCCTTTCCATCGTTGTAATGATGAGCAGCAGAATTAATTTAAAAATAATTAAATAGTTTATTTGGAAACTCCAGCAAATGTTTCAACCAAATATATTTTCAGTTGGAGCTCGGTATTGCATAGATATGCCTTTTATTTTTAATGCCAAATAGTTTTTTTTACCGTTGACAAGTCTAGACGTAATCGCAGCTGCTGTCTTTGTCATCTCTTGATTATTGGTGTTGTCAATGATGTTGAGTAGACTGATGTTCGGGGTGAGGTGAAGAGGGGTTGTGGATGGTTGAGAATGTTAATGGATTATGGATGGATATATTTATTGGAATGACATTTACTGTCTGTCCTTCTGCCTCTTCCTCTTTTGTCCTTGAATCAGACAACTAGTAGTAATTCCAGGAATTACAAACAAAAACCGAAAAGATGAATAGATTATTTAGCATTCATACTTGTACTACTGGTCAAAAGTTTAGAGTCACCCTCACTTATTATTATTATTATTATTATTATTATTTTATTTTTTTGTTTCAAAGAATAGTAGAAAAGTCATAATCTTTGGGTGAACAGAAATGGAACTATGGGAATTAAGTTGTGACAAAAAAAAGTCAGAAATAAATCAAAGCTGTTCTTCAAAGTAGCCACCCTTTGCCTAGAATTTGCAGAAATGTACATACATCCATACTAGGGGTGTCCATGGTTAACCGATTAACCGTTAAAAATTGCGTAACCGAGTGAAACATTTTGCTCGGTTAAGTGGCGTCAATGGCGTGCATTGAATTTAGTTGTAATACATTTTTGCACCACCAGAGACTGAATAAACGAGGAGACACTGATTAGCAAGACAACTCAGTGAATGTGCTTTCCATTAAATGAATCACACACACACAGTAAACAAATCCTTAACAAAAAAACAGGGCTATTCTGGTGGGTGCGGTGACGCGCTCATGTAAGGGTGGCTGCGTGGCGCTGCCAATAAAGCTCCTAAAATCTGTCACAAAGAACCGGCAAAAGTAATGATTATGAATATGTAAAATATAGCAAGGAGATATTTTAATTATTTATTAATAAACAAGTCTTTTCTTTGTCCGTGTCATTTACAAAGATGAAGTTGACGATGCTGACTCGCGGTCTTCGCAGTAACGCACCAGAGAGAAATGCACATTTCTTACGGATTACATAAGCAGAGAGCAGTCTGTGTCTGTTTTCTGTAGTTTTGAATTATTTGTGAGGCAAGGCGACCTTATACACTGAGTTTCGGTTCATTTATTACAATTAATACAAAACGAAATTCACTTTAAAGAAAGGTTTTGTGCTTTCTGTTTGATGTCTCTGTGGAAGTTTTAAAGCATCTTTCAGTGCCGCTTTCAGAGCGCTCACGTCCGTAACATTGTGTTTTCCTCGAATGCGAACTGAAATGAATATCAGTTCATGGATTGTGTGTGTAGGCTATAAGAGAGAAAGAGAAAATGCCAGTATTTCATTGAGACTTGAGATTAAATAAACGGCTTAAGTATTGTAGATCTTGTAGTATTAATTTTCACATGCAGTTACACATTGTCGGTTAAAAACAAGAAAGTGGCTGGTAAAAACATTGAGTGGCTGTGATTTTGAAATCCACAGTGGCCGGTGGACAAAAAAGTTAATTTCCATCCCTGGCGCACACTATGGTTAACCGAGTATTAACCGTTAAGGGCCTCGGTTAACGGTTAATAAAATACTTGAAAACGTGCAGCCCTAATCCATACATATACATGACAACTGCAGGCCTGTGAAAACTTTTGTTACTTAAATGATGTCGACTATTTTGCGCATATTTGATCATGATTATTAATCACAATTATCCTGTCATTTGAAAACTTTTTTTTATTACAGGGCTGCACAATTTGGGCAAAACATAACAGTTGCCACTGCTTAGATATCAATTCTTAAAAATTATATTAATAAAATTTTTTAAAAAATTACATTATACACCAGCTCATGTTAATCATGGTGTTAAAACTACAAACCAGTAAATGATTCCTTTTGACCTAAATTTTGTCTTGTTTTGCCCATACTTGACTGCCAATAAACAGTTTGCACCAGTGATGTTTGCACGAGTTCTCTCTAAGAGATTTATTTTTTAAATTATTACTGTGAGATGATCATATTAATAATTTAGCACCATTGACACTAGCGAATAGGGATGCACTGATACCACTTTTTCTCTTCCAAGTCTGATATCAAAATCTCAGATGATACTAATACTAATGATTTAAATAATAATAAATATTTGTTAATAATATTATTGTTATTATTGACATATAATTTTAAATACAACAGTAATATATTTAAATCGTGCACTTTTTAAATCTTCATGCTTTTATTTTGACATTCAGAACTCTTCAGGAAGTCCTGTAAGTGTGTCTGTAGGCAAATTCACAGTAGTTTAATTTGCTTCTTATTCAAATTCTGGTCAAATGCGCCTCCGGTGCCATTCTAAATGCATATTATATGTGAACCAAACTATTGAGCATCTACATCTGAGACGCACTGCTGAAAAAGGGGGTGCGTATCAATAGGTTAATTGTGTTTTGATGGCTCTTTTATGTAATTTTTGGAGCTTGACAGTAATGAACAGGACTAACACACAGTATTGGATTTGGATCGGGCTCGTTGGACCGATACACGATCCGTCTAAAAGCTTCAGTATCGGAGCCGATACTGATCCAGGTATCGTATTGGTGCATCCCTACTAGCGATGCGCACAAGCCGAACTCTGAGCACAACTGTTCTGTAAGACATACTCAGAGCATGAGATGGAATTAATTTTGTATATCGAGCATAGAACCACTCTGAGACCACTGAAACAACGCATCATTAACCTTGTGATTTGGTCCTGGTTAAAATATGATTTATTGTACAGCCCTAATTGAACCATGTTTGTTCTTGTTGGTCTCACTTCAAATGTCACCAGAGCCTAAACATTAGTTAGCATATTCACACCTGCACAGATCTGAATTTTTATCACGAACATGCATGGCAATATTTGAATACAAACAATACTAAGCTCATGAAATCCAAAACATTGTACAGCAATTCTTTTTTTTTATCATTTGAAAGAATTGTAATTTTTTTTATTGTGTGTAATAAAAACAATGTTGTTCTCAAAAGGATAATTTAGTGTTGTTTGCTTTGGGGGTACTTATGGCAACAAAGGTTTGGAAACACTGTTTCATTGGATTAATTATAAGAATAGACTAGTGTTGTTTGTGTTTAGCCATATCTTAAAGTTTTTTAATTTCTGGTCTCAGGCAAAGTCAATGTGATAATTAGACTTCCATGCATTTTATTTTTTACAATTTCATATGGTCACAGGGCTTATGTAGGCCACAGAGTGACATGCCTTATCAGAAAAACAAACCAGGGCTTTTGTCTTAAATATTGGCCTCTAAGAATGAGCATTGCTTCTGTTGTTAAAAATCAAATTGAGTTCACTGAAGACTGTGTAAAGGGTAGCACATGGTAAATTGTGTGCTTCTATGTTAATTTGGAATTCTCCTAAATAATTGTCCTCATTATGTGATAGCAAACCATCAAGAGCACACACTAGCTTTTTCATTGCCTCTATGTCCTTTTCATCTTTAATTAATGAATTTGTATTATTTATTGTGTAGCTGAGATTTTCCAAGTTTTCCGTAAGCTCTGGATTGTTGACTTGTTTCGATTGATTGTCTGGTAATATAAACACAGGAAACACAGGCTTAATTTCAGGACCTTCATTCATGTCTTTAATATCAGTCTTGAGCCAAAGTTTTTGATGGGTTTTGCTGCGCTTTGGCAGCAATGTTTGCAAGATTCTTGGTTGTTTGGAATGCTACATTCTTGCATTATGCACTTCAGATTTTAGGTCTCAAATGTACATCCTTAAACTGGCGTATAAGTTGCGAGTCTTGACACTCGGGAGGTTGTGAGCCCTAGCACGTTACGAGTCTGTTTATCTGATAATTGTACAGATGTAGTGGTACACAACACAACTTTACGACCCGGCAAATTCCTTATCGCTTGAGTTTTCACTCTATTTTTCATTATAAAACTTGAAGCCAGAAAAGGAGATTTAATTCCTAGTGCCAGTTATTGTTTAAGATTTAGAAATAAAAGAAGACTGGTATGGCCAGGGGCAGTGTTAATGGAAAACTCTCCATCATTTACGTTTTTTTTTAACAATTATGGATTATTATTCAAAATACTGTGACATTTGATAGATTCAGATTCTGTGGGGAAGTCTGATTTCATGATTTTTACAGCTCAGTCTGTCAGTTTTTTATTGTAGCGCAACCTCTGGGTATGGCAAAGGATTTGTTTGAGCAGAGAACAGCATGGCCTTTCTGTAGAATCCTTCTTATTAATGTGGTCATGAATGATGTTGGGAAAACAATTGTAACACAACCATTCTATTCAAATATGTAAAAGTTTCATGAACACTCAGTTTTCATAGTGGATTGTAACGCCTTCTCTTGATTGGTCAACTTCAAGTTGATCGCCAAATCGGCTTACTCAGCCGCACACACCTCATGAATTCAAACCCGACAGTGCCTGAATTTTTTGACATTTTTAAATGATCACAAGGTCGTAAAATGCTCGAAAGCTGCACTTCTCCACTCGTAATTCCTCTTACACGATGCAAGCCGTGATCACATGAGCACCAGTGATTGGGAGCTCACACCGTGTACACCTACCTTTTACAGGATGTGTTGGGTATGTTACTCAAAAATCTGAATGCTCTTCCAATTTCTTCTCTAAAATTGTAATTGATTACTTCATGGGAAAGTAATCCCATTACAAATTACTTTTCATTTACTTTCTAAAACTAAATCTAAACAGAAATGTTTATTTGTCTCCTCAACAAATAAAAAAGAATGCCTATATTTCCTCGTTTATTGTAGCTGACCCTTCAGCTGTCACATATACACAAACAGACATACAGTACATGAACCATATTCATGTTTAAATGTATTCAACATAAATTCTATTTAGAAATGTGTAGTTCAAGTAATGTACTTAAAAGTAATCGACTTCCTTCAAAATCAGAAACTGTAATCTGATTACAATAATTTATATTGTAATGCATTGCAATACTTGTGATTTCAATTGGATTCTTTTGTAATCAGATTACACCCAACACTACTTAGAGGGAAAGTTTACCAAAATATGAAAACTGTTGCCAGTGCCCTGATGTCTAACCATCCGACCTGATAACATCTAGTTGCTGTAGTTTAATTAGTAGAGCATAGCACTTGCAATGTCAAGGTCATTGGTTTAGTTCCCGAGGATTATATATACTGATAAAAAGTATACCTTGAATGTACTGTAGAAACCATCTGCCAAATGAATATGTGGCTTGTCAGACATCTAGAAAATGTGTCTCTGCCAGTTCTGAAAGCCACTGTCCAAACACCTTGTTGTTGCCTTGTGATGTTACTTTTACAGCCACATCTACCTAGAAATCTGTCCATTCAGAAATGTGAAAACCGTCATCGAAGGCAGTCATGCAAGCACACACACACACGAAAGACTGAAGTGTGAAGTGCAGGGTGTGTGTGAATGTTCTCGCTTACAGCAGAGTCCCTGAGCTCAAGTCGACAGCTCAGGTTCCCCTACCAGCGAAGTGTCTCGCACTTGCTATAAATGACTTTTTATGATGTTATCTTTTATCAGAGCTTTAATGAAACATCTTGACATCACTAGATCTACTGTTCTTGCATTATTTATGCACTACAGGTCATAGAGACTGTGGTTGCATATTGTTGATTCTGTGTCTCAGCCTTGGAACTCAAACAATTTTCTGATGCCCTCCGATATAGACTTATTTAAGTAATTACATGAAATCATTATCATAAACTTGTGAAAACTAGTCGACTAATGGCTAAATTTAACACCTACTAGTCGACTAGGAAAGTCTTTGGTCGAGGGCAGCCCTAGAAATTAGTGCGATTATGTACACTGTAAAAAATTTCTGTAATTTTAACAGTAAAAGAATGTAAAAATGCTACAGTAAAAAACCTTAATTGGTTAATGGGTAGTTAAAATGTAAAAGTAAAATTTTTGGATTTATTTGATCCAAAATACAGTAAAAACAGTGATATTTCGAACTCTTTTTACAATTTAAAAAAACTGTTTTCTATTTGAATATATTGTAAAATGCAATTTGTGATCAAAGCTGTATTTTCAGCATTATTACTGCAGTCTTCAGTGTCACATGATCCTTCAGAAATCATTATAATATGCTGATTTTCTAATATGGGCATATTTACATCACATTTGACACATTTACACCCAAACACATATTTGGAAGCACAAGCTTCGTTGATGATAATGAGGCAGCATAAACACTAGTTAAAATATAATATAAATGTTCATATTATTTTTATATCATATTACATATAATATTTATATCATACAGCATACTATTGAAATACCTGCTTTAGCTGAAACAGCATTTAAAGTGGGCAGTACAACAGCTCTGTGGTTGCTGATCTTTGTCACTCTCTTGAGAATGCCATTGTACCACACTGCTTTATAGAGTCAGCCAAAGGTACGGTTTGCCTTGGCCAGTATGTTGTCTATTTCTTTGTCGATCTTGGCATCAGAAGAGATCACACAGCCCAGGTCCCTAACTGCTTTCAGCTCTGTCTGGTCAATGAAGATGCTTGGTGGCTGCTACTCTTCCATAGCTGCATGCTGGTGATGTGCCTCAGTTTTTTTAGGCTGACCTCAAGACCAAAGACCTGGCAAGCTTCTGCAAAGCAGGATGTTGCATGCTGTATGGTGGCTTCCGTGTGGGCAACAAGGGCGGCATCGTCTGCAAAGAGATGTTCTCTAATCAGTTTTTCCAAGGTCTTGGAGTGGGCCTAAATTTGCCTTAAGTTGAAGAGGTTGCCATCAGTGCGAAATCTGTTATATGTGCCTTCTTTGTCATCAAGGTCTTCTGTTGCTTTTTGGAGACATAGCCCTGTTTCACGCCATTTGCAATATTGTATTATTGTGGTATACATGGTATTGCTCCGTTAAATATACAGGCATTAAAATTACGTGGCGTAAAACCTAAAGCGTAGTTACCGTGTTTTGTAATGGGAATTTCTGTCAAGCACAGCTGCCAATGTTTTACCATAAATGTAACAGGAATTATTTGACACTTATCATCATCAAACTCGAGCCAAATGTACGCATTTGTTTCTGCTCTTCTGTGTTTGTGTGGTGTAAGTGGATGTGAATTAAACAAAGTTTTGAGCAGTGGTTCTCCAATGGTTTGGCTTCAGGGCCCAGATTTTACATTGGACATCAAGTGGCAACCCAACACCGTACCTAAATTGTTTGTTGAACAGAATTGAATCTTTACTGTTCTATGCTGTCTGCAGCCACCATTTCACAGCACAAAACACATTGGGGTTGGCACATAAGAGTGAAATCATATTTAATGAAGTCTGGGTTGTGTTTTCTATTACCTTGTTTAGTTTTGTTCATCTGTTTGTGTTGCCATCTGTCTATTTTGGCTAGCTTCTACCAAGTGACTGATGAATTTCCAAAATACTGTATAGTTTGATGGGATGTATGGCCTTTGACATCAACATCAGAAGATATGTGAAGTGTTTTCTCCTTCCCTTTTTAAAATTAAAAATGTTCCTTTCCAAAATATGCATGATTATATGGCAACTTGTAGTTTATTTTTTATTTTGCATATATTTTATTCCTGTTGCCCAGACATTTCAGGTACCACAATTCAGGTTTGTGACCCACCAGTTGAGAATCACCAGGTTACTGTGACTATGCCTACTGTGAATATTAATCTCAGAAAGATTATCTAAATCAGGACTGATCTAACTAGTCCACCTGTCACCAGTCTTGGATGAATATTAGAAAAGGACTTATTATTCATATGCTTCAGAAGAGGAAGTGATGCGTACTCCCCTTCACAGCACCGCTCTGCTCCTCTATGGGCCGCTCTGAAGCTGCTTACTGGAGTAGAATTGGCTCAAAAAGTTGCCAAGTGACAAATCCCCCAATCACTAATTAAAGCACCAGTGAGGCACATATGCTCTCTGCACGCCTGTGCAAGTCCCATCACTTCTGTTGCACTGGAATCACAATGGGGGACTGTAGTGTATTTCCTACCCTCCTCTTCTCCTCCCAGCACTTCTTGCTCTGTTGATAAGGAATGGAGAGAGATGCTCTGTTTCAAAACCTAATGAGCTGTTTACAGAGGCAGCATTTTAAGACATCATAGGCTCTCCAGATGCAAACACTGTTCCATAAGGTCTGCAACTTAATTATGCTTCCTCCTAAAGGCCAAAGTATTAGAGACGCAACGACTATAAAATTCTGGGCCGATACCGATGTTTAAAATAACAATTTGGCCGATAACGATAATTATTTTTTGGTTTTTGTTTTGTTTTTGCTATGTATTTTTTTTGTACCTGTGAAACAAAGCAATCTTCATTATAAAAAAAATAAATGAGCTGTTTTTAAATCTTTCAGCCCTGCAATGAGCAAAAATTCATTCATACAAATTTATGAAACAACGTATAAAATAACCTTCTTTCACATGACAAATATTCTTTCATTTTGTGAAAAATAACTTTTTCAAGAGCTTTTTTAGCCTGCTATACATATGCGTACTCAATGAGAAGAATTTTTCTGTACAAAGCCCAACAAAAATTATTTTTGTGAAACATAAATGTAATTGCATTTAAATATAAAAGCAATAAAATATAAGATAAATAATAAATAAATAAATAGAATTTATTTATATCTTTCAGCTCTTGTGTTTTTCATACATAATACAATTTTATTGTGTTTCCATTAAGCACAAACTTACAGTAGGTTGAAACATGGGCCTCTTTACAAAAAAAAAAATTGGCCTCTTAGGAAATACCTTCCCATACAGTGGTATCATTGGTAACTTATAGCCTACTTACGTAAGATGCATGTTTTTCTTTACATAGATAAACACCTCTGCCTTGTCGCAGCTCAGTCTATTTCTCTTCTCATCCAAGATGTGAGATGCAGAGCTAAACAGCCATGCTGGTGCATAGAGCACATAAGTATTTGCGTGCCATTTGTGCCAGTGCTGGAAAACGATGGTGATTATTTCTCCAGTATCCGAGTGCGGTCTCATTTCTGGGAACGGGGGCCTCTGCAAAGAAACCACCCAATTGCTGTGATGCCCTCATCCTTTCTGATCCCTTTTCCTGCAGAATCTCCTCAAACATGTCATGCAGAGTGGGCAGTGCCCTTCCTTTCATGCCCTCTTGCTCTGCGTGTGATAAGCGCTCTCTCTCCACCGTGCATCTCATCTCCAGCACCAGGCCTATCCATCAGATGCACCTCAACTGTTGCTTGTGCGTGTTGTTTAACATCCTCATCAAAGTAGCGGTCCTTATATCTGGGATCCAGTAATGTTGCAATGCAGAAAATGGGATCAGACTTGATTTTATTGAATCGTTTGTTTACAGCCTCTAATAATGCAGTCTTTTTTGTTTTAAAATCATGGTCTGTGTCAGCATCCTTGCTCAAAAGAAGTCTCAGGGCTCTCACCGAGGGGATCACATCAGCTGCCGATGCCTCTGATGAGCTGACTTCTTTTGTCAGTTGTTCAAACGGAGAGAGAATTATGAAGTTTTTAACTAATCCCCACTGGTGAGCAGTGAGTGTTGTGGGGAGTCTTAATCTGCAGCATATGTTACAAGTGTGTGCTTTTGTTCCAGAAGGCTTTATATCATGTAGCATGTACTATTCCACCGAGTGGCAACATCTTGCTGTAGCCTTTTTGGTTTCATCCCCAACTGGATTAGCACAGCCTGCAGGTGTGAGTAGGCAAGGGGTGAGTATTTAAAGTGTCCCACTATCTTTCGGCCTATTTCCACTACATCCGAGATGCTGTGCTGGCTCAGCACTCCATCGTGGAAAGCTAGCTGCAAGTTGTGAGCCATGCAGCCAAAACTAGCCTGACCAATATCCATCATAGCTTTTGCCACATTTCTGGCATTATCTCTCATGACAGCATGCATTTTGGATTTGTCTGTTTTCCATGTTTCAAACATTTTCTCAAATGCCTTTGAGATAGCAGATGTGGAGGGGGTGCCTGTGAACTCTTTGGAGTGTAACACTGCTTTTATCAAGTTAAAAACTTTTTCAATCCACTTTGCCGTTAAGCTAAGCATACTCACAGGGCATGCATCTGAACTCCATATATCAGTTGTAAAACTGATGGCAGGGATGTCACTGGCCAGTAGCTCACGAATGTATGTGGCAACAACGTTATAGACTTCGGGAAGACAGCCGTCTGCAAAATGACGACGAGTGTGCAGCAGGGCTCCATATACTCCATCAGGCCTCAAAACCCCACATTCTCCACAATGGAGAAAGGTTAGTCATCTATTGCGATAAACTCTATCACCTTTTTATTGATCCTTTAGCTTTGCTGCTGTCCATGGGGAATTGTTTCCCTTTCTCAAATGACGTGGTTATCAACGGAGTCTTGCTGGTGGTGGTTTATGCTTTGTTGGTGTTCTGTTCATCTCTCAGTTTTTGTCGGCTTTCAGGTAATCACTGTACACTTCATGTAGGCTTTTCAAACGGGCGATGAGATTTGATGTGTTAAAGTTCTTTCTTGTAGTACCCCCTCATGAAATGTCGCTGGAACATGTCTTACCAACTGCATATCGCTGATCTTTTTCTGAGTCGGTAAAATATTCCCACACCACCAACATTTTCTTGCACTTATTTGAAAACAAACTACACGTGCACACGGCACACGTTGCCCTCTTATGTCAAGCCAGAGTCGTGTCCAGCCAGTGGCTGTGGGTGGTATTATAGTACCACCTATTGGATCTTCTCTGAATCTGTAGCTGGGTAGACAAATGTTGTCCAAGTCGACCACAAATAACCAACACATATAAACATAAACATCGGCCACTACCATCGGTGAATGACATCGTATTTGCAGATAGGCCGATGGCAGTCAACAATGCGAATATCGGCCGGTACTGATGTTTGGTCGATAAATCGGTGCATCCCTACAAAATATATTTTGGTCTCACACAGTGCACGTAATGTAAATTTCATCATTTGCATAGTACATGTGGACAGTCCGTGTGCAGCCTAGTTTTTCTAGACATGTGGGCAGTCTGCATTTTTGCGCATTGTCGGCACATCTGCCTGTCATTGACTGTGCCAAAAGAGGATCTCAAAGCATTCGTTTTGCGCATGTGCCGAACGCATATGTATAGGCTCACGGTCAAAAGAGTATACTTTGAAAGGCCACACATGAGACAAAATGGCATGTGGAAAAGCGATTGTATTATACCCTAGCATTAAGATACCTTATGCTGAATTTCAAGGCAGCGTTGCATGTACATTGTATTTTAATATGCATTGGGGCAACAAATCTAAGATGGCAAACTAAAAGTATTGATTGAACAAATCACCAATATGAGTGTGCTATGTATTTTTAGGCTGGTCGTGTCTTTTTTAGAGAAACGCACCATTAGCTTAGCAACATGCTATCTAAACTCTATTGTAAATTAATTGCTCAAGTTTAACGTGTGGAGCACTGTTTGTGGTGTGCGGAATGGCTGCCTGTAGAGCTTTTCAAATCAGACTGTAAAATATTGGAATTGGTGGTTGGTTTGGAGAGGTACTACCAGATTGCTGTGTCCATTAAAACAAAATAAATCCAGTTTTCAATTCCAATGCCAATTGATTTATCTTCTCAGCAGCATAATAGACATTCCATTCAGTTGCTATTAGGGAATTTGGGAAGTATGTTATAGAGTTGTTGAACGAGTCATTGAATGTTATAGAGTTGGAAATGGTGTGATGGTGGGAATGTTGGGAAGAAGAGGAAGACTTGGAAGTCATTGGTGTCTTGATAGAAAAAATAAATACAAATTATGCAATACATGAACTTAAAATTAATAAACAAACATGAAATAAGCAAACATTCTAATTAGATACTAAATAAAATTCATACTCTATTAAACAATCTGGCACAAGATGACAAAAAAACCCCCTGGAATATAAATATATATATCATCAATTCAACACTTCCTAGAGAGAAAAATCACTGAAAGGACAGGAACTCGCCAGCAACACACAGCACAGAAAAAGGAGCTCTTATATTCCACAAAGGCAATTACAAGAATTGCTAACACCTGGAGGTCCAGTAGGCGGAGCTAATCAGTTGGGATTTTCTATCAAGACAGTTAGGAGGATGCTGCATAGAAGCCAAATGCATATGTGGGCAGCAGGCAGCATGACAGCTAGCTAGGTTTTGGAACCGAGAGGGAGAGAGCAGAAAATAAATGAGTGATGAATCATTCTAGCTATTAAAGGAAAAGGGGGAACTATGTTTGGAGTAATGTCTTCCTGATCTTGCCTGAGACAGGTGTACAATGTGAAGTCCACCCTGAGGGCCATAAATCCAGGCCGCTAGTTGCTATGGTTACACCTGCTGCTGTTCTTTAGCCAGGTGAGTGTTTGTGCTTTTCCAGAGACATGCCCTCATCTCAAATCACTCATCAGGCCTGACAGCAGCACAAATAAACCAAACTCTCCAGGTGCATCTAGCTCTTTTTCTGATGGCAGGTTTTTTTCCTTCAGCGCTCCGTAGATACACATTGTTTTTCCTTATGGTGCTTTTTCACATGATTTCAAAATTTGTTTTTGAATGATAATGTTTTTATGCTGAGTGCTTGGTTAATATGAGGAAACATCCACTGGCGTCTCGCTGCTTGAGCTTCATTATGTGCCAATCTGTCTCTGTTAAAGACCTCATGAAATGGCTTAAGGACTAGCACAGTTTTCTGACCTGTGCTGATGCTTTTCCTATTGAAACAGGAAGTTTAGTTGGTACATATTGAAAAGTGCAATCCTTTGTTTGTCATAGCCAATAGGCTTTAGTTTCATCATGAACCATGATTTGCTACTTGCTGGTCGGTTGCAGGGACAGGGTCATTTTCATTCTAGAGAGCATTTGATTGGAAAATATGTGTAGTGCAACATGAGCCATCAATATTTTGGTCCATTGTCCTAGAAGAGAAAGATTGTAAAATTGTAATGCTTATTTCTGCTAAAAAGGAATATTGTTGAATAAAGTGAATTAATGTTGAGGATGACATTAGTATATAAATGACTTCAAGGCTTAAAAGCTAACAATTTTGATTTTAACAAAATTTTGCATTAACACATTTAATGCCTGTACATTATCAGCTACAGAATTGTTGGTACTCTGACAACACTAATGTTTACAGTAACGATTAAGTCCTACATATTGACCTATATTTTGTGTGTCTGTGTTCATTGATTTGTATGCAGATTTTTTGTTCATGCACACACAAACCTTTTCCCTCAGACTGTGAGGTCTGACCTCTGATTCGACTCCTTTTTTCATGTAAAAGCATGAAAGGAGTGAACACAAGTGAAAACTTCTCTTTTCCCAGTGAACTTGCTGCACTCAGACAAGGATGTAGCTTCAAATCTGTCCCTTTCGGTTCCTTCTGGAACATCGGTTAAATGGAGTCTGCTACAGCATGCAGAAACCAATTCCAATACAAAAAACAGAGCCCTTCCCTAAAATACAAATGGTCCTCATTGTTTTTGTCCCCTTGGGTTCAGGTTAGCAGTCGTAGGAAGTTATTAAGGCCATTGAATGGCTTTTGTGTGTCATTATATGACAAAGACCTATGTTAAAATGTCACGTGTGGCATCTGAAATCTAGTTATAAATTCTATTAAAACATCTGTCCTGACACACTCATTCTCACAAATCGAGTAAAGGCGTGGGCCATATTTCATGTGTAAACTAGTTTGTAGTCAAGTACCTCTACAGTGAGGGGAAAAAAAGTATTTGTTCCCCTGCTGATATTGTACGTTTGCCCACTGACAAACAAACGATCAGTCTATAATTTTAATGGTAGGTTAATTTGAACAGTGAGAGACAGAATAACAAAAAAAAATATCCAAAAATTTTATAAATTGAATTGCATTTTAATGAGGGAAATAAGTATTCAACCCCTCTGCAAAACATGACTTGGTACTTGGTGGCAAAACCCTTGTTGGCAATCACAGAGGTCAGACGTTTCTTGTAGTTGGCCACCAGGTTTGCCCACATCAGGAGGGATTTTGTCCCACTCCTCTTTGCAGATCTTCTCCAAGTCATTAAGGTTTTGAGGCTGACATTTGGCAATTCGAATCTTCAGCTCCCTCCACAGATTTTCTATGCGATTAAGGTCTGGAGACTGGCTAGGCCACTCCAGGACCTTAATGTGCTTCTTCTTGAGCCACTCCTTTGTTGCCTTGGCCATGTGTTTTGGGTCATTGTCATGCTGGAATACCCTTCCATGACCCATTTTCAATGCCCTGGCTGAGGAAAGGAGGTTCTCGCACAAGATTTGACGGTACATGGCCCTGTCCATCGTCCCTTTGATCACCCCCAAAGCATAATGTTTCCACCTCCATATTTGACGGTGGGGATGGTGTTCTTGGGGTCAACACGGCGAGTTGAGTTGATGCCAAAGAGCTCGATTTTGGTCTCATCTGACCACAAAACTTTCACCAAGTTCTCCTCTGAATCATTTGGATGTTCATTGGCAAACTTCAGACGGGCCTGTACATGTGCTTTCTTGAGCAGGGGGACCTTGCGGGCGCTGCAGGATTTCAATTGGTAGTGTGTTACCTATTGTTTTCTTGGTGACTATGGTCCCAGCTGCCTTGACATCATTGACCAGATCCTCCCGTGTAGTTCTGGGCTGATTCCTCACCGTTCTCATGATCATTGCAACTCCACGTGGTGAGATCTTGCATGGAGCCCCAGACCGAGGGAGATTGACAGTTCTTTTGTTTCTTCCATTTGCGAATAATCGCACCAACTGTTGTCACCTTCTCACCAAGCTGCTTGGCGATGGTCTTGTAGCCCATTCCAGCCTTGTGTAGATCTACAATCTTGTCCCTGACATCCTTGGACAGCTCTTTGGTCTTGGCCATGGTGGAGAGTTTGGAATCTGATTGATCGATTGCTTCTGTGAACAAGTGACTTTTATACAGGCAACAAACTGAGATTAGGAGCACTCCCTTTAAGATTAATTTAATAAATTAAGTGAAATTTTGAATTTAAAGGTGCACTCAGTAACTTTTGTCTTTTGTGCCATCTTGGACATACAATGACACCTTTCGGCTTGGATGCATCATCATTTAAAATCAATAGTTTTCAGTTTCAGATGCCATTGTAGAAATGTAGTATTCAGTCAGCCATGATTAATTTAATCAGTTAGTGAACGTGTCAAATGACAGGATGGTTACTGAGATTAAGCGAGTAGTATTCAGCTGGTCATGTGATTCTAACATAACAGCCCCCATGTGTGGACCCTCTCCATGCAGAATAAATGCTTTTATAAGGTTACAGATTCATGTCTTTATGAGTTAAACTTTTATGAGGGCATTTTTATTATGTTTTTATTGTGAATAAATTGGCATAATGCATAAACAAGATCTAAATAAAAAGTGGAGTAAAAACTAACGGCAAGATTTAGGTGAGAAGCCGTTTCAATGTTGCCCATGGCAGTCAAAGGCACAAAAGATAATTCAATTACAATTTTCGAGTAATGTTTTTACTAGTCGAATATTAAAGTTGAACGAGTACTCGATTAATCAATTACTTGTGCATATCCCTAGTGTAAACTCTTGTCACTCTTAATTTAATACAGTGGTCACAAAAAGGATTTGGAAACTTAAGCTGCACTTAAAAAAATTTATGCATGTCATTACATTAGATAATAAAATATCAAATCAATTGACCCGTTTCAGTGACGTCACTTTTTCCCCGCAGTCGCCATATTTGTGACCATCAGCGGGAGGACAATTGCGGTGAATGGAAAAACTACCATAAAACGATCTCAAGAAAAACATCAAAAAAAATGCTTTTAATCCAAGCAAAATCCAAGGAAAGGTCTGAAGTCAGCACAAATATTGCTACATTTAAATGTATTTTTTCCATGTTTCATCTCTGTTTGCCGGTGTGTCTGATGTGTGACTGGCAAGTGCACATGCCTTTATGGGAATGGGATGGTATGGGATTTTTGAGACTATACCGATTTTAGAGGAGGAAAATTCACAGATTACAGATATGGTGGCCGCTATAGTTCATTTTTGAGCTGGAATGAAAACATTATTTTTCTATGTGGATTGTGCACCAATATGACTATGCAAAGGTACTCAGAAGGCTGCTTTCTTAAACAAATATTTTTATCAAAGAATATTTTACATTATTATTATACATTGTGAACAAATTCTAGAAATGAACATTGAGAAAATAAAGAATAAAAATACAATAAATAGCTTAAAAAAACATCAGTACAGTTTTATTTATTTTTTTGGTACAACAAAGTCTCTGCTTTCAAATTATGTAACATAACTGGGATATGAAGTAGGGGGGCATTCATCAAAAAAAGGTTGGTTTTCCAGTTTAATTGTATCTTAATCGATAATGGTATAAATATAATTGACACGTGTACAGATATCTGACATGTCTGCATAAATGAGCAAAAGACCTTTCAAGTGTTTTTATCCCCACTCTCCCCTTCGTCGCTGTTTGTCTTTGGCAAAATGAAGCCGTGTCAGTTAAAAGATAAAAGTTAATTGAAATAAAGATTATATTTTAGCTATAAGTAATTTTCTTTTTCTATTTAACATTTTCATGATTTATAAATGGAAACAAAAATTTAACCAGCTTTTGTCACATCCCACAGCACCGCACAATGAAGAAATATGGAATTTTGCTCACAAACATGGCAGCACGGTCATGCAGTGATGTCACATGAAACAGGTCAATGGGTATCTGCAAATGTGAACTGTGAATTTAGATCTATGGTTTTATCATTTAAAACCTAACAAACTTATTTTTGTGAAATTTTAGTTTAAAAATGTGCTTTCTTTCAAATGCCACTTGGCTTGATAATTTGTCATCTAATTCTATGACATTCAAACATTTTTAAGTCTGGCCAAATTATCCACTGTATATATAACTATGGAACGGTCTTGACATTATATAATCATTGGAGAATCTTTGGGTACCTAGCGTTTAATAAAATTTTGCTGGAAAGTATTTTGTGTAAACCGTAATTGCAGACATTCGATGTAGTTAAACTGATGTCTCCTGAAATATATAGCCTAGTTTCCTTTCACTTTATGACTTTATTTAAACCAGTCTTATGTCATAGTTCAGCAACAGTGCCATGCTTTCTGTAATGCATTATTCCTGTAAATGGAATGGTTCTTGCTAAGGCATACATCACTAAACAAAGCTTTGATGTCTAACTTTACCATCACTGTTTGTGAAACCAAGATAAATTATACCTTATATCATGATGCTTATTGAGGGAAGTTGTGCTATTACTTTTTTAAATTATTTGACATGGTTTTTGCCTGACAGATGATAAACGGGTTAAAAAATGTCATATAAATAGATTGAAGGAGGTACCCAAGCCATTACGATGGACCAGAATATTTCATATATGTCATTGTGGTGGCAAGTTTTGCAAGGACAAGACCATTTTCGTAAAGTTACACCACCTGGATTTAATAAAAACTCGCCTGTCGTGTCATTAATGAGAGTATGCAATCTTAGCACATTGCTTTCTTTTTTTTGACCGACTGACTGTCACTCCTCAAAACTGTCTTACTGCATTACAACTCATTGGATATACTGAACTGGATCTTCTGCTTGAACTTTCAAATGAGTTTGTTTTCTTCAGAAGTAAAGTTAAACTCTTCTTGTAGTAATCAGATTCATGGATGGGAATATTAAGCCACTACTTTTCTCTGTGAGCTGTTTCTCTCTGAATTATAGAGAGCTGTAGTTTATGGCAAACCCCAGAGGTCTAACGTGCTGATTTTCACTCGCATTATGCATGTGTGGAACAGTGGAGTGCAGTCGAAGAATAGCACGAGAAGACTGGGAGACAATGAAGGATGCGCATTAGGGATGTATGCCTTTGCTTTCATGTAGATGAAGGATAGATGCATCTTACACATTTTGAAACTCAAGCTGTAGAATTCTGGATTGATTTCTGAATTTACATCATTTTGAGTTTATGAAGGAGTTGGATGAGAACAAGGTTGTTGGCATGTTACCCTCCGTAGGCATTTTTTCAAAGTTATCCAGTGTCAAACTCTTAAAATCTCTAACTCACCAAGGAGTTCAGCAAAGCACTGAGAGGTTTAAGCGGAGATGTTGAATTTTAATGCTGTATTGTGTCTGTGCACGCCATGCTACCAATTTGATCTTCTATTGTGTTATGATGTTAATCTTTTATGTTTAGTGCAGATGTGCAAAGGTATGTGCAAAACTAGATATTTTCAAGTCAATTTTTTTGGTGGGTTGCCTGAACAGTCTACTAATCGGTCTTAAGTAAGACCTGTATAATTAGCCAGGGTTTGTTTTCACCCAACTCGCTTTGGGGGCTAAAACATATATAACAATATAAAACAAGCTAATAATAATAGTGAATTATTTATATAAATTATTTTAAATAAATAAATTATACATTGCACATGTACAATTACCAATTATATTGTATATTTTGTCCCATTGAAATGCCACTCAACAGTAAAGCATTGAATTTGAGTTTTGATTTGCTAATTTAAATTTACTGAGTTAACAACAGAAGTCTGTAAAATGTTAACACCTAATATATATTGGGGAAAATTCTAATATTTTGACAGTGGGTATGAGTTGGGACTCCTTAACAGTTTCCTTTCAACGGGCTCTTTACAGCCATCTAAAGACAGACAATGCCAGTTGCATTATAACCCATTTTCAAGAAAATTGATAGCCTGGTCCATAATTGACAAAGGTCAGAGCTGTAAAGCCCTTGATTCTACTTTGTGTGTATGAAAATTTACCATATAGTTCTTCCATAGTATCCATAGATTTAACTCTGTTACTTGCAAGAAGACCATAGTAACCACAGGTAAATGTAAAACCTCCTCTATCATGGTTAGATGTACAGTAACTATGGTTCCATAAAACAAACTTTTTCAAAACATAAATAGTAGCCTAAACACCTATAAATGCCAAATCTATAAAAATTAAAGCTGCAATAGTTGTAAAAAAATATATATAAATTATCTTACCCCCCTGATATATAGAACAATATTGATATAATATTTAGTAGTATTATATCAAATTTCTGCTCATTTGCCATAGTTAATACTGTTATTGGTACTTTGGTAAATTTATGGTAATTTTTTTTAGGCTGTGTGGATTTAAAAGCCTAACAATTTGTCTATTCATGGCACGATTCGTTTCTGTTTTCCTTGTCAATGCAATTTATAATGGCAGGACTATTTAACATGACTTTAAACTAGTTTAATCACAGACACAATTGGGGGTTTCAACAAATAATTCAGTACTGAATTCCGAGACCCACCATGCACTTCTCGCAGCACTGTTTATGATTATAAACCATTGCATGGTTGAGAGCTCGAGACCAATCAGCAAGTAAACGCACCTGCTTCTACGCTCACACTGCTCTGTCTGTTGAACCGTGCTGACAAGTAATCCGGTATAGCACATAGCATGTTTCGTTTTGATGTTACTCATACCCAACAGAAAATGGCAGTGCATAAAAGAGAGTCAGCCAACTTTGTAGTCACACCAGCATGACCTTGTACAAAATTTAGTTGCACAGGCATGAAAAATGTTTGCGAAATGTGACTTTAGTTGCAGTCTGGAGCTCTGCTAACAGCTAAAACATGCTGTCAGCACTCTAAAGCACAACCACTAAAAATATCAATACTATACTAAAGGACAAATCTAAAAAAGTGGAGCTCACTAATCGACTTGTTGGTTATTGGATGACTAGTCAACATTGAGCGTGTTTACATGGAAGATCTTACACCGATTAGCCTGTGCTAAACCCAACATTGTATAACAGGGGTCGGCAAACTTTTTGACATGGAGTGCCATTTTTTTTTTTTATTTCTTGGTCAATGGCTGTGCCGACAACAATGTCACAAATGTGCTTATTTTATTACTTATTGCAAAATTGTGTGGAATCTTAAATATTTCTTATATTATGTCATACATGTACCTGTATGCTGGGTTGGAAATCTTATGGATTAGTAGTGGCATTTTCCTTATTACATGAAGTGTTGTTCTGAAAGCAAAAATAAACAAATGAAACATGGAATGTAGGCTGTCATCCTCGCAGCCTGACCGAAACAAAGTGTGTGTGTTTACTCACACGATTAACCAAGAGTGAAGCGCTGCCGCCTTGTGATGTGTGAATGGCTTGCACGAGTGTGTTTGGTATACTGCAGTCTCGTCACATTTGAACTTTTTGTTTAGCCTCTCATTCAGCTCATGAAAACACGCTGCATGATCATGAGGAAGGATTACATCAAGATGTAGATTGGAATGCAGATGCTGAATTTCATATGAATAAAATATTATACTCCTCTCTTGCCGTGGCTGGCATGCCAGTGATTTTCCCCCCTCTGCTTGCCAATGCTGGCATGCGTGCCATAGGTTGCTGAAACTTGGTGTATAAGGTCAACACGTTAAAAATTTTACCAGAATTCTTACTGGCTTATTCAGTGTGTGCTTGCCTGTCCACAAGTGTTGTGTACATGACGGTTACATTTTTATGTCAAAAGCTGAGAATAAGTAAATGATTTCAAATCTCTTATAAATGTTGGTTTCCTGAGTTGTCGTTTTCTTTGAATAAGCGTATTGCTGTGAATGTATACACTCACCACAACCATGATCAGAAGTGGACTTGGACTAAAGTCTAGAGCTCACAAAGGTGTGCAGCATGCCTTTGAGAGGTTCAGCCAAGCCATTTGAGATGTTTAAGTTTACTTGACTGAACTGCACACACCATTCCACCAAATTGATCTTGGATTATATTAAGTTGTAAATATTTTATGTTCAATTAATTTTGTTGCAGTGCCAAGGTTGTGCACTAGTCTTGGAGACCTCCCGCAGGGGAATTGTCCAGCCCTCAGGTCAAAATAATAACACTATTTTTGCATAATGACTGTAAAGTCCAAGCGTCAAGTGCACGGTGACAACAAATCATGGATTGAGCTGCATTTGATGGCTTGACACAAAGAACAGCTCTTCAGCCAGCGAGGGTGTAGTGGTGACAACATCTGTTGTTGGCTTGCTACAGATCTACTGCACACTTCACAAATTGAGGCATTGTTTGTTTATAACGGAACTACATTTGTAGTTCATCCACAGCTGACAAAGTGCCACAGATGGACTTGTGCACCAAATGACCCATTAGTCTGGAGCTTGAGAGTGAGAGAGAGAGTATGTGAGGCATTGTTCTGTCTCCAAATGCCTATTTTAATTGTTCTGGTGTGAAAATGAATTGTATTTGATTTGATTTCTTGGGTTGGTCTTTTTGATGTTTCAAAAAGCTGTGATTGTCATAGATGTTGTCTCTGGATATCTTCATATTGTTACAATGTCAGTATTACCTTGATACATTTCAATGTCACAATTTCTTTTCTCAAACAAAGTTCAGTGGAGGCATGTCTATGTGAATACATCAATAGCCTGATTAAGATCATTATATCAAGTCATGCTAATTGTGATCAATCTTGTGTTGCTCCATGACTGAAGGAAGCCATCAAGTACATAAATGCCCTTTCACATATTTCTCGTTGCTCAAATGGATCTAGCAACACCTGTGCCATGGGTTCGATTCCCAGAGAACACACTGATATAATGTATGTTCTGAATGCCGTGGCTAATTAGCCAATGAACCACCCACTTGACTTAAGTAATGAAATGTGATCATAATAATCATAAAATGAATAAGTAAAACTCTTAAACTCTGGCTTGGTCTAGACTACTGTAGAGCATGCTGTGTGTTTACCCTGGCATGAATGGCATAGTTTAACAGACTGTAGGAACTGTGGCCATACAATGACCTCTCTCTGGGCCAGAATTATGTCAGTCAGTTGTCAGAGAAGAAATTGCTGCTCATGGATGTTCAGGTCATTACAGTTGAACTGTCCCAGCAGGGATGGAAACGGTCCAGAGCCACTGGCACAGTGTATAACCGTGTCTGCTCAGTGCCTCAGGTGTACTGCTGCACACTCCAGCAGATTGGAACTCTCCGAGGGGCCATTATCAGTTAAATCATCTCTCATTACCTCCAAGAAATGCACCTCCTCCATTCGTGTGAGCTAGAGCAAGAAATCATGCATCTTCCGTTTTCTCAAATGTGTTGTCAATTGCTTAAAATAGGCCTGTTAAGTGGTTTGCTATTTGCAACCGCAAACTAGGGCTGGGCGGTATGATAGTATTTATTGTGCAACAGTAGAAAGGTGTCAGCAGGGACGGACTGGCCATAGGGACAACTTTTTCCGGTGGGCTGGCCACACAACGTTATTTAATTTACTTGTGCCATTCCAGATGTGTATGACTTTCTTTCTTCTGCTGAACACAAACTAGGGATGCACTGATATCACTTTCTCTTCCGATATCAGAAATCTCAGTATCAGCCGATCCCAATCCGATACCAGTGTTTTTTTTTGCATAATCAGTTTAGAAAATCTATATATTATTGTGTGGGACAAATTGGGGGTACTCTTTAATATGTAAAGAAACACATTATTTCAATATAAATGTATAGCTTATTAAGAAACAATTTACTATTAACTATTATACTGGATAATGTAGCAGCAAAAGTAACAGTAATTCCAGTACAAGTGTTCAGTAGAAAATAAATCGTTTGTTTTTTTTAATCTGGACTTTAAAGGATTCAAATCTCTTTTCAGTCCACAGTTATTTTACAGTAATATATCTCAATCGTGCACCTTTTGTCACTGATCCACCAGTCTCTTTCTTCCTCACTGCCATCATAGAGCTCACTCACTCCTGAGTTCTGATTACACACACCTGCATATCATTAGTGGCTAATCAAGGACTGCATATATTGTGAATCACAATGCTATCGCACATCTTCAAGTGACTTTGAATAAAATGCACGAGTCATATGAACTACTTTAATTGTGTTTAGTGCATCCCTAACACAAACGAAGATTTTTAGAAGAATATCTCAGATCTGTAGGTCCATACAATGCAAGTGAATGGTGACCAGACCTTTCAAGCTCCAAAAATCATAATGCAACATAAAAGTAATCGTCTTTAGAAGTGATTTACTTTCATGCTGTCTTAATTTGATTTGACTCACACATATCTGGGATGATATCAAGGTGAGTAAAAGATGAGAGCGTTTTAATTTAACAAATCCTACACAAAGAAGAAAACTATAACCTAAACTGCAAACTATGTTGCAGTGTCAATTGTAGGCTGCTTGGATATTAAAATGGGAGTGATTAGGCTTTTTACAGTTCCAGAACAACATTGCAACTCTCCAAAGTTATTTAGAATTCAACTGTTGTGCAGTCACACTATCACAGGTGTGTAACTTGCATATATCGGGTAGTTTACAGCACACTCAAAAGGGGCTCATCCAATTATATTTGTAATTTTTTACTTTGACAATTTTGTTTTGTTTTTGCTAAATGTGAAGCTTTTTGTACTAATGCCAGATATATAATTTGCTACAAATAAACATTTAATCTTCTTGTTTGCTGCTACCATGTTCCATTAAATAAATTAATGAATTAATAATTGTGTGTGTGTGTGTGTGTGTGTGTGTGTGTATAAGCAATATCACACAAGCATGAGTGCGATATGGCCCTATATCAGCTCAGCCGCAGGCCGAGTGCCGTAGTTAATCACAGCAGTGCTGATGTAGGGCCATATAGCACGATTGCGTAGTGTATTAGTAATACGAGCGATCACTGAGCACTGTTGAATATAAACACTAAGTGACACTGACTCCCTTCATGTCACCAACTGGCATATATTACACACAAAAATTGTCTTTAGCCTCCACATATTGGCTAAAATATGTTGTCACAAAATTAAATGTAAAGAGACAGATGACTCTTAACATATCTGCACTGCTCTTACACATTAGTTTAGAATGGCACGAACACAAGCGATTGATACACACACAAGTGTGATACACACAGTGAAGCATCCGAGTGTTGATGTGTCAGACCATCAGCACTCATGGAACATCTCTCAGATTCAAGTGTGTGTGTATGGTATGTATGTAAACATATACATACTTTTTTTTTTTTTTTTTTTAAACCTTAGCGGTTACCAAAGCACTTTACACTGTGTCCCATTCACTCACACTCATACACCAATGATGACAGAGCTGCCATGCAAGGCACTAGCCTGCCATTGGGAACAAATTGGGGTTCAGTGTCTTGCCCAAGGACACTTCGGCTTGTGGAGTCATGTGTGCCGGGAATCAAACCACCAACCCTACGTTTAGTGACCGCCCCACTCTACCGCCCCACAGCCGTGTTTTTTTTTTAGTCATCAAACATGCCTTTACAAGTGATAAAACATATGTACGGTGGCGCAGAAACTCGCATGTGTGCAAATTCATGCTTTTAGGTTTAAACTGGATCTGAGTGACACAACCGACCCAGAAAAGCAAACATTTTTCGACTTTAAATTTTGAGTTGTTTATGGCAATAATTAAAACATGGACTGGTACCAGAAAATACAGGTAAAGGTGAAATTCATAATTGTTCTTCAGTTGCCTCCATAGAATTATTATTATGCTACTCTAGATTTGATACATTAATAGGCTACTGGTTTAATGCTATCAGACTTTTGGTTTTAAATTAAAATTAGCAATTTCTCATCCTAATTTTGCATTCAGTTTTAAAGGCCGTAATAAGTTATCCAGAAAAGAACAGTGAATGATTTCACTAATCTAGAAATCTAGTCAGTTTTTTTACGTTTCACTTATAGTTACAGTGTGTATTTGGCTTTGGGATACTGACCAGCAGTTATGTGCCACTTAATCCCGAAGGAGAAATCAATAGCAACAAGCGGTCGATTAAATGAGATAATTCCGATATTAAATTATCTATGTGTGAGAGCGTAAATCTTTACCAATCAAATGCTCAATTGTACAATGAAGGGATGAAAGCAGAATGCTGCGCCTGCAAATTAGGACACTCTGATCTGCAAGATCATTCATTTATTAGATTTGGGTATCCCTAAATTTAGTTTTAGGGATTTTTGGTGCGTTCGCCAGGATTCAAGGAAATGTACTTTGCCAATATGCAATATTATCAAGCTTACATCTTCAATTGAGGGTGCTCTAATGTTCGCAACCCTGCAGAACAGGCCTGCGTCTTGCTGGCAGCTGCACTGACATGATTGCAAAACAACTAGATTCCTTACTATCAAGTCAAGTCAAGTCAATTTTATTTGTATAGCGCCTTTCACAACACACATCGTTTCAAAGCAGCTTTACAGAAGTTCAGCATTAACAGACGATAAAAATGTAATGTCTATAAAGTCGATAAATCATCATCCTTGTGCAGGGCTCCAAACTGCGACTAAAAATGGTCGCATTTATGACCAAATAAATTTATTTGCGAGTGTAATTTCTGTCAAGGTCGCCATTGGCGACAGTAAAAATTTACTCCCTTTGATTTTAAAATTTGCATTACATTTCCCGAAATACATTACAAAAGTTTATATCAAAGAAATAGCGGGGAAAACGGAGTTCATTGCAGGAACTAACCATTTAAAAAAAAAGAGACTGTGAGAAAACACGGTGACAGTAACGAGCATAAAAAATGCACATGATCACATAATTGCGAAGAATGCTCCACAGACTACACTTTAGCACGTGCAGTTTTTCTTGCATGCGAGCTGCGGGACGAAAAGGAATGGAAGGAGTTAAAAATGAAAATATTTGGCGCCTGTTTTTCCCCCTATAGGAGCCAGTGGCTCCTTAATTGATTTTTTGTTTGGAGCCCTGTTGTGGAATTAGATAAGATATGATTCTTTATAGTGTTTAAAAATAATTAAATAATAATTGTATTAATAACCCCAGTGAGCAAGCCGAAGGCGACTGTGGCAAGGAACACAAAACTCCATAAGATGATGGTTAATGGAGAAAAATAACCTTGGGAGAAACCAGACTCACTGTGGGGGGCCAGTTCCCCTCTGGCTAACATCATGAATAATGTAAATAAGAATTATTTATAGTTAAAAAAACATGATTTAAAAAATTATTAAACTTATTAAGTGCTAAGGGTCAGTATTTAGACAGTGATTGTGTTTGAACTGCAAGATTAGTGACCAGTGTCTTTGAAGTCCATCCTTGATTAAATTCCAGAAGTTCACTTAGATGCAATTGTCCTTGTTTGGCTGATGAAGGCTTTTGTTGGCAATAATTAGTCTATGTATCCCATTTCAAGATCGTAGTCCATGGTGATGGGGCATCTGAAGTCTCCGTGAGAGGCTGGATACAAACTGGAGCTGACGAACGCTATTTACCTCGGGACTGGCGTCCCGAGATAACAGCAGAAAAGCAGATGGGAAATAATTAGCATAGCTGATGTTCATAATATTAATTAAAAAGTAAGCATTATGTGAATGCTTGGTTAAAGAGATGTGTCTTTAATCTAGTTTTAAACTGGGACAGCGAGTCTGAGCCTCGAACAACATCAGGAAGGCTATTCCAGAGTTTAGGAGCTAAATGTGAGAACGCCCTCCCTCCCTCCAAGTACTATCTACTTTTCTATTAATTTCAAAACAGTGGGGATGATTGCGGACTTCAGGAGGAACACACCAACATTGACCCCCCCTCACCATTCTAAACAGCACTGTGCAGCCGTGGAGTCATTCAGATCTGAAGTGGGAGACCCACATTGACTCCATTGTGAAAAAGGCCCAGCAGAGGTTGTACTTCCTTTGTCAGTTAAGGAAGTTCAACCTGCCACAATCGCTGCTAATGCAGTTCTACTCAGCAGTTATTAAGTCTGTCCTCTGCACTTCAATAACTGTCTGGTTTGGTTCAGCTATGAAATCGGACATCAGAGGACTATAAAGGACCGTTCGGACTGCTGAGCAGATTATTGGTTGCCCTTTGCCCTCACTTCAAGAACTATACTCTTCCAGAGTGAGGAAAACAGCTGGTAAAATCACTCTGGACCCCACTCACCAAGCCCACTACCTTTTTGAACTGTTGCCTTTTGGCTGATGCTACAGAACATTGAGCACCAACTCTGCTGTTGACATTGACCCTGCCTTAATCCCCAGTTGGCTTTCTTTGGCAAGGTTTAATTGGCGAGGAGGCATAATGAAGCCCCGGAAGTGACAGAATTATTATTTTAGTTTAAGCAACTACAATTATCAAAAGAAATACATTACAACATGGTTATTTAATAGGCCTATGTAAAGCATTTGGGGGTTCAATTTCCAGCAAAAATTACTATTGTGAGATATACTGTTACCATGATGTAAAATACTGTAATGTAAGATTTCAGTCATACCACCCAGCCCTACTCCGAACTGTTGCTGGATTTGTGGTGACATCCCCGGAGACAGAGGGGCTATTGGAAAGTTTTGCTTAATTTTTGTACTTAGTTTTTATTTTATTTATTTATTTAGCTGTTTGTTGAGCATTCCATAGCTCTTGTTAATTACCTCCCATGTGTTTTGACTAGCATAGCTCATGGGGCAGTTTTTGGCTGTGACAAACCAATTTTGCTCAGCCTGTGGGCCACCCACACAGCTAAATTGATTAAATGTTTGCTAGTGGTCACGTCTGCTTCTCCCAAATTCTGCTCACTTTTACTGCTATTACCATCAGAGCACAGAAGTCATTGAGAAACTCCTTACCCACTTATTTGTTCTGAATTTTACAGAGGAAACTGCTATGTCCTTGTAATGAATGGAGTAATCTACTTTTAAAGCTGCAGCATGGAAATTGTTGTTATTTTTTATTATGAAATGGGCACAGAACTCCATGGACAAATCCAGGGATATCCATTGCCTCTAGATCCTGACATTTCTTTTTTGTGCTTTTGTTGAAATGCTGAATGGTTCTTAATATTTTACTCCCCTAAACATCAGAATTGATTGTTTCCCCTACTTTTACAATGTGTAATATCTGTTTCACAAACAAATCGAATGGGAATAACGTGGTGGGAAGAAGGAAATAATTATTATTAGTAATAACATTATCAATATTGGTAACACTATTGTTAGCCTAGTGAAGTTACTAACGGTGTTGGAAAAATAAACAACATTTGACACAATATTCAGAACCTAATAATGAAAATACGTTGATAAACAGCTATTTTAATTAGGGCTGTCAACAGGGCTAAGAAACTAAATTATAAAATCTTTTTACTCAATCGGCGATGTCAATTTTGACAAGAGCAAAGTCCGCAGGGTATTATTGAGATTTGTTTATTTCAAAGTATATCTGGTTGTTAAAAATATGCGTAAAATGATAGTCAAAAGATTTAGCTAGGTAAAAAAAGTCAAATGAGAAAAGAAAAGCTTAAATCGACAGTTCTGTTAACTTTGTGTTGCACATTAGCCTATACTAGTGCCATAGTACTACGTCAGACTCGAGGTTCATAATACCTGTGGAACCACAGCATTTTTCATTAAATAATGTTATATGTGCGTGCTTCCGTGCCTAATGCTAATGCAGCGAGATGGTCGTAAGAGCAAGCCAAGGCATAGTCAAGACAAAACCGCCAAAGACCTACACCTCTGAGGGCCTTTCAGTTCCATGTTTTCTATATAAGCATGCACTAGGTGGACATCTTTGACCATTGTGTTGTGTGTTGCTGTTTCTTTCAGTCTCGTGCAGTAACAATTTTTTAACCTGGTCTCATTGTAAAAACATTAATATGAATACATTTTTGCAAAATCACTTTTACGTCCCTCATTCTATGTATCGTTGCAGTTTTCTGGTGAAATAAACACAAAGCGCTTCAACAACAATGATTTTTATATACTTTCACAAAAATAGTGAAACAGCAGATAAACAGTTCATATACACTTTTTTTTGCTCTGTTCCTCGCACTATACAATCCTATTGCTACACTTGAATACACTTGATACACTTGAATGCATGATTTGAAAGACGATCTAAGTTAATGATTGCATTAAATAATCTATATACACCAAATTATGCATTATAGATTTTAGTTGTTCAAAGAAGGTGTTCGTTTGTTTTATTTCTCAAATGTTTTAAGATAACTTTTAATCAATCTCAGACAGGTTAGTTAATTAGTTTGCCAGGTGATCTTAATTAAAGGGAACCCTACTTAAAGAGGTTGTTCCGCATTATTAAGCAAGTCACAGTTCTCATGCAGTATAGGGAGGAAGAAAAATCTGTCTGAAGATGAAAAGTGTGAAAATAATGCAATGTCTTGAAAAAGGCATAAAGAACAATTGATATATCACAAAAACTGAAAAGAGATCATCGAACTGTCAAACGATTTGTGAGTGATGCACATTACAGAAGAATTCGATCAGATGAAGGCTTAAGAAAGGTTTCTGTCAGACAAATTAATGTTATTTAAAGGGCAGCTATAAAAAAAAAAAGCCACTGTTGAGCAGCAAATATGTATTTGAAGCTACGGGTGTCTCTGGAGTCCCAAGAACCTCATTTGTGCATAAAGCTGCATTTCGGCCACCCCTAACCAAAGCTCACAAAGAGAAATGTTTGCAGTTGGCTCAGAATTACATGAAGACTAATTTTGAAACCGTTTATGACGAATACCGTGCTACACTGGATGGTCCAGATGGATTGAGTTCTGGATGATTGGTGAATGGCCACCCTGTTCCAACAAGACTGAGATGTCAGCAAGGAGGCGGTGGAGTGATGATTTGGGCTGGAATATAGGGAAGTGAGATGGTATGTCCCTTTGGGGTCCCTGTCAGTGTCAATATGACCACCCGCTAGATATGTGGAGTTCTAATAGACCATTTTCTGCTATGGTATAAAAAAGAAGAACTCGTGCCTGCTGAAATAAAATGATTTTCATGCATGACAACGCACCATCCCATGCTGCAAAAAACACCATTGACTCCTTGATTGCTATGGGCATAAAAAGAGAAAAACTCATGGTGTGGCCACCATCATCCCCTGACCTCAATCTTATTGAGAACCTGTGGAGCATCCTTATAAGGAAGATCTATGAGGGTGGGTGGCAGTATACCTCCAAACAACAGCTTTGGGAGGCAATACTGGCATCCTCAAATGAAATACTGGTAGAAACTATACATGGACTTACAATGGATGAGAGAGTTGTTGAAGTCGTCTCAAAGAAGGTCTCGTATATTAATATGTAACTGTAAATAGGTTTTAAACTGTGTTTATTTTTGTAAAAATGATCTGTCCATGCAGCACATATGACAGATATCTGTTTTGAGTTCATTATAACCCATTGAATGTTTTCAAAGTGCATTCTGCATAATTATTTTGAACAACATATGTTTTTTTTTTGTTTTTTTGTTTTTTTTTCTAAGTACAAGCTTACTCAAGCGTGACTACTGATAGAGTTTTGAACGTGGAAGGCTAAGGTCGAGACCAGCAAAACACGCGAGTTGATGTGTGAGCCCCAAGTGTTAAAGAAACAACATGAAAAGACCTGGCTTCTTCAGCTATTGTGTTTTTCATCTCACATTTGCTTTTATGATATTATCGGTTAGGTTTAGGTGTTTGGTTTAGATTAGGGACGCTGGTTTTGTTCATTTGTTCATTCATCTCACATTTTCTTTTTTATGACACTATTGGTTAGGATTCTGTTAAAGGTCTAGGTTAGGGAGGCAGGACGTATTCATTTAAAACTCCACTTTTTGGAAGGATATTGAACTTGCTTTTAGCACCCCTTACTGGACATTTCACCTTTAAACTGCAGCTGTATGTCATATCATTTTAATGAGATTAGGCTTTTTTTTGTTTTTTTTTTAAACTGGATTAATGACCCTATTCGCTAAAATGAATCGACTTGGCAATGCTTCTGTGTAAAGTATAAAAGCAACATAGTTCATCCAAACCACAGGAAATGCTTTTTTATTATTATTAACTTACAACCAAAGCTGTATAGTTCCATTATCAAACAACAAAGCATGAAATCTGAAAGTAGAGATACATTAGAAATTGAGAACACTGCCCTACAAAGCCAAAACACAGTTACTACACCAACACTGAAAAATGGCTTCAAAGTTTTTTTGATTGTTTATAGCCATATGTGGCTCACTTCATTTTCTGTGAATCTATGACCATGCTTCCTCCTGGTATAAAGATGAATCTCGGGTGATCTGATCATATGTGGTTAGATGAGCCACATCACGGTTTACACCTCGTCACTTAAATGCGTCTCCTGTGACCACTAGTGTTCAGATTATCCATTATTTTAGAGAATTTCCTATATAAAGGAGCTTCAGGTGTTCATGCTTGTCATCTGTGTTGATATCAGTCACTGAAGAAGAGCCGTGAAGCTCCCGTGATTGTGTATGTATCCACTTAACATTTCCAGAATGGACGGTTATTTCCTTTTAAATCTGCTCATAAACGGCAACGTTTATAGTCTTGTTTAAGAGCAGCGGTTGATTGACAGGTGAGGGGTGGCGCTTCACTGCTGCCAGGACATGCTGGATTAGCATTTACACCTCATGCGATCTGGTCACATGCATTTTTGACCACATTAATATTTGGTGTTACCTGTATTTTGGGCTAACCACATGTGATCGGATCACCCGAAACGCATTTTAAAGGATTAGTTCACCCAAAAATGATCATTCTCTCATGATTTACTCACCTTTAAGTCATCCCAGATGTTTGTCTTTCCTTCAGCAGAACTAAAATTAAGATTTTTATAAGCACATTTCAGCTCCTTATGTGCAGATGCTGTTGGCTGTTTGATGGTCCAGTAGGCATATTTAGGCAGCATAAAAGTAATCAACACGAAATCAGTTGATCAATGAATGTCTTCTGAAGCAAATCGATAAATTTGTGTAAAAAATAAATAGATAATTAAAACTTTATTAACTTTAAAAAAATAAAAATACTTCCTGCTACCAGTCGACCCATCACTGAGCTGTTGCGTGACAAATGCGTGATGGCACGTAAACGCAAGAAGTTTACAACAGAGGAACAAGCGTCAGCACGTGGGCGGAAGCAACGATTTCAAGTTTTAAACATTTTAATTATCAATTTGTTTCTTACACATACCTATTGATTTGCTTCAGAAGACATTCATTGAACTTCTGGAGTCATGTGGGTTACTTTTATGCTGCCTAAATTAGGGCTGCACGTTTTCAAGTTTTTCAATAACCGTTAACCGAGGCCCTTAACGGTTAATACTCGGTTAACCATAGTGTGCGCCAGGGATGGAAATTAACTTTTTTGTCCACCGGCCACTGTGGATTTCAAAATCTACCAGCCACTCAATGTTTTTACCAGCCACTTTCTGTCAGTTTTTAACCGACAATGTGTAACTGCATGTGAAAATTAATACTACAAGATCTACAATACTTAAGCCGTTTATTTAATCTCAAGTCTCAATGAAATACTGGCATTTTCTCTTTCTCTCTTATAGCCTACACACACACAATCCATGAACTGATATTCATTTCAGTTCGCATACGAGGAAAACACAATGTTACGGACGTGAGCGCTCTGAAAGCGGCACTGAAAGATGCTTTAAAACTTCCACAGAGACATCAAACAGAAAGCACAAAACCTTTCTTTAAAGTGAATTTCGTTTTGTATTAATTGTGTCTTAATTTTAATCAATGTTTCATCAACCAATTGCCTGGATTTAATAAATAAGAATTAAATATAGCAGACGATATAATCACGAAGCCGAAGCCGGCACGTGAACTGGAGCTCGTCTCATAAATGAACCGAAACTCAGTGTATAAGGTCGCCTTGCCTCACAAATAATTCAAAACTAAAGAAAACAGACACAGACTGCTCTCTGCTTATGTAATCCGTAAGAAATGTGCATTTCTCTCTGGTGCGTTACTGCGAAGACCGCGAGTCAGCATCGTCAACTTCATCTTTGTAAATGACACGGACAAAGAAAATACTTGTTTATTAATAAATAATTAAAATATCTCCTTGCTATATTTTACATATTCATAATCATTACTTTTGCCGGTTCTTTGTGACAGATTTTAGGAGCTTTATTGGCAGCGCCACGCCGCCACCCTTACATGAGCGCGTCACTGCACCCACCAGAATAGCCCTGTTTTTTTGTTAAGGATTTGTTTACTGTGTGTGTGTGATTCATTTAATGGAAAGCACATTCACTGAGTTGTCTTGCTAATCAGTGTCTCCTCGTTTATTCAGTCTCTGGTGGTGCAAAAATGTATTACAACTAAATTCAATGCACGCCATTGACGCCACTTAACCGAGCAAAATGTTTCACTCGGTTACGCAATTTTTAACGGTTAATCGGTTAATCGGTTAACCATGGACACCCCTAGCCTAAATATACCTTTTGGACCGTCAAACAGCCAGCAGCCTCAATGGACTAACAGAGCTAAAATGTGCTTATAAAGATCTTGATTTTGTTCTGCTGAAGAAAGAAAGACATAAACATCTCGGATGGCTTAAAGGTGAATAAATCATGAGAGAATTATAATTTTTGGGTGAACTAATCCTTTAATACCAGATGGAAACAGGGTCTAAAGATGGCTAAGCCAAACATGTCTGTCACAGGACCATCATAGTCTGAGAGACCTTATTTCTGCCATAATTCAGTTTTGACAAAATATGCAGTTTCTGTGTTTTGCCTTTGTAGTGTACTGTTCAATTATTTGCTTGAAATTGCCAGTTCAAAAGCAGTTGACTTTTGAATTGTTTTAATATCAACAATTGACCATACAGAGATTCACACGAACCAGAAAACACTTTTCAAACTGACTTGTTTAGAAGAAGAAATCAATACTGATCATAAATGGAGCAGGATCTTATGCGAATGTTGTCCCAGATGTTACGCTGTCAAATCATGCTAGTCAATGCATGTTTAAATATGTACAAACAAAGGTCTCGCATTGACTCATTCACACTTATAATTAACCAGGTTTAAGGAGTCATCCGCAAAAAAATTTGTTGTTCACTACGTTAGTTTGTTTTGTTCGTTTCCTACCTATTATTCCAGAGACGACAAAGGTCGTTCTGATGGCATAGTTTTTTCCCTCACTGTTCTAATGAATGAAACTCTCTGGAAAAGCTGATTACATTTTAACCTTCTTCCCCTCAGATATTTGGAGTCTAGGAGTCATCCTCTTCATGCTGGTATGTGGTCAGCCTCCCTTCCAGGAGGCCAACGACAGCGAGACGCTCACTATGATCATGGACTGCAAATACACTGTACCTACCCATGTCTCCAACGCCTGCAAAGAGTAAGTCATCGCCTTAACCTCTGCTTTAGCCCTAGTCGGACCATCTGTGGAATTTTCTGCAGCTTGCATGTCAACAGTTTTTCCCTTGGGCTATTGAGACACTATAGCTTAATGGATCCTTTCTCTGTACATTCATTATCTTGAGAGACAGATGCAGTAATGTGGACATGTGGATGCTAAAAATCTACCGCAGTGATCTTCCCTCTATCTGAGCATCTGTCGGGTTTTACATTTTTCCTTCCATGACAAATTTGGAAAGGGCTTCTGTAGGAATGTCATGATTATGACATTTTTGCTGGCGGTTAATTGTCATATGGATAATTTCGGATAAAAATTACATTTGTAACTGATGAAAAGTCCTGTGAAATCAAAATGAATGTTTTGCTGCTTGTACTATCTATTTTCTTTGTGGTCATCTACTTCTACACGTTCACAAGATACCAGTAACGTAGAAAAGAAAGAAAACAGGATATATGTGCGTTCTTTTATTTTCTTATCTCCTTTTCTCCCAATTTGGCATGCCCAGTTCCCACTACATAGCAGGTCCTCATGGTTGTGCGGTTACTCACCTCAGTCCGGGTGGCGGAGGACAAGTTTCTGTTCCCTCCACTTCTGAGACCATCAATGACTTGTCGTGCATGACACTGCGGAGACTCCGCATGTGGAGCCTCATGCTACTCTCCGTGATCCATACACAACTTGCCACGTGCCCCATTGAGAGCGAGAACCACTAATCGCGATCACAAGGAGGTTACCCCATATGACTCCACCCTCCTTAGCAACTGGGCCAATGTGGTTGCTTAGGAGACCTGGCTGGACTCATTCAGCACACCCTGGATTCGAACTCGAGACTCCTGGGGTGGTAGTCAGCGGCAATATTCGCTGAGCTACCCAGGCCCCCGTTATTTGTGTGTTCTTTAAGAAGTGCTCCTGCTGTGCTCTTTAGTGACAGAGCACCATTGAACATCTCAACAAATGGCAAATCAGACACGTCACTGGTTGCTTTTCTTTCATCTGTTCTTCAAAATATAATCATATGTGTTCCTAAGCATGCATATTAGTGTCTAAGCAACAACATCTCTTGTCAAATTACTCTTGCCCTGTTCAGACCTGGGAGATCCGATTACAAGTGGGCAGTGCTAAATACAAGTGCAAATGGAGTCTGAAACTTAGAGGTCAGCAGGAAAGGGAGCTAAATTACCTGCCATGGTTCAAAAAGTACTGCAGTTCATTTCATTCCTTGGTTGAGATGGAAAGCAGCACATATCACAGCTTGATCTTGACATGTGTACTGGTAGATGACAGTTTGTTGTGTTACGTAGTACTTTAGTTTACTTCCAACTGCCGGGATAAGGCAAAAAACCAAACATTTTAGATTTCAGGTTTGCCATTGAGTCTCAATAGGGTGCGTGGTAAGTTGTGCATGGAACGCAGAGGGTAGCATAGCATGAGCCTCCACATGCTGTGAGTCTCCACGGTGACATGCACAGCGAGCCACGTGATAAATTGCACAGATTGACTGTTTCAGAAGCGGAGGCAACTAAGACGTGTCCTCTGCCACCCGGATTGAGGTGAGTAACCGTGCCACCATGAGGACCTAATAAGTAGTGTGAATTGTGCATTCCAAAATTAGGTAGAAAAGGGGATTAAAAAATAAAGAAATCTCTTGTTTGGATGGCAGTTTAAGATTGGAATTTAACATGCACAAAAATTAACTTGGCACGTAATTGTGACAGGCTTGGTCTTATGCAACATTTGTAATTGGTTGGCCCAGGATCAGAGTTTGCGACAAACTGATCTCAATGTGTGAAACGTCAAGGTTATGTAACCAATAAGCTCCTGGCATCTTTATTGAAGCTAGATCTAACCTTTCTCTCATTCACTCACCGTATTTCTTTCCCTTCACTCAAAACTATCATTTATCTCCCACTAGCTGTCTCTTGCACGTCAGTCCAGTGTGTGTGTGTTTGTTTCCAAGTTCTTCATCCAGGCTTTGTCAGCACACATGTTTAGCGTTAACATCTTTCAGAACTACTGCCAACAGCTAAAATTAGACTGCTTATATCATAGTTTAAATAGAAAGCCTGTTCACAAGTAACTACGTAGAACAGACACACATATGCGCACCTCCAGCTGGTGGACACGCTACAATCTGGTCCAAAATAGTTATTTGGATTTGCATTCCCTGTCACCATTTGAGCAGAAATTTATCTTGGAGACATCCTTTTGAACGGTCTCTCTAGCTATTGATATTTTTTTCCGGCTAGGTGATATATCATGGCTATAAAATTAAATTTTATAGCAACAAATTAGCAACATTGTGTATATTGCAGTGATATTAATTTGCTTTTATTTGGCCGTTAAGTTCCCTACGCAATTAGACTGAGATCCTTCCTTCTCACAACTTTCAAGTATAAGAGTGTTAAGGCAGATGTTTTCATTTCATTGTTAATTTAACCTCCAGTTGCAAAAATGACGTTGGAGATGGTTTCAACTATTTTAACTGTCCCTTTTAGTCTGTCGATTCAAAACTCAATTTGTTTACATCATTACTCAGGAATGGCCATGCAAGTTTCAGTTTTGCATTTTATGTAAATTAATTTTTTATTAAAAATATATGTTGGTGAATATTGCTATTTAGAGCTATGTATAGTTGTATGGGTGCATATAAATGGTAATTATTAATTATTTTCCCTGTCTTCATTTAGTATACAACCCGTGTGGAAACATTCTTAATTATTTTGAAATAGATTTTTGCTTTCTGTTAAATCTAAGGATTTTAATCAGTTTGCAACAATAGCTGTTTGGTTAGAATAATGTGATTTTAGAGCAAATACATACATATTGAGATATTCTGTATAAATATTATCAAAGGCTGGAAAATGTTGGCTGTACCACTCAACTTACACTCACTTCATGACAAGGTCTTTCCAAGCCTACTCATTGGCAGTGATATTTACAGAAATAAACTTGCCTGGCTGCAGTCTTTATTTGTCATCATTTCAAGTACAATAAGATTTTCAAGCACTTCAAAAAAGTAAAACAAAATGTATTGTGAAAAAGCTGCTGACTTCATCCTGTCATTATCCCTTTTAAGGAAAACAATGTGGAAACTGAATGGTGGGGTAAGGAAATGAGTTTGGTCTTGACATCGGCTCTCTGTGGGACGCCATTGTTGGGCACAGACAAAAACCTGTTTGACCGGTGCCAAATATTTTAGTTAGGGCTGCACGTTTTCAAGTTTTTCATTAACCGAGGCCCTTAACGGTTAATACTCGGTTAACCATATTGTGCGCCAGGGATGGAAATTAACTTTTTTGTCCACCGGCCACTATGGATTTCAAAATCTACCAGCCGCTCAATGTTTTTACCAGCCACTTTCTTGTTTTTAACCGACAATGTGTAACTGCATGTGAAAATTAATACTACAAGATCTACAATACTTAAGCCGTTTATTTAATCTCAAGTCTCAATGAAATACTGGCATTTTCTCTTTCTCTCTTATAGCCTACACACACAATCCATGAACTGATATTCATTTCAGTTCGCATACGAGGAAAACACAATGTTACGGACGTGAGCGCTCTGAAAGCGGCACTGAAAGATGCTTTAAAACTTCCACAGAGACATCAAACAGAAAGCACAAAACCTTTCTTTAAAGTGAATTTCGTTTTGTATTAATTGTGTCTTAATTTTAATCAATGTTTCATCAACCAATTGCCTGGATTTAATAAATAAGAATTAAATATAGCAGACGATATAATCACAAGTGGAGGCGCCGGCGCGTGAACTGGAGCTCGTCTCATAAATGAACCGAAACTCAGTGTATAAGGTCGCCTTGCCTCACAAATAATTCAAAACTACAGAAAACAGACACAGACTGCTCTCTGCTTATGTAATCCGTAAGAAATGTGCATTTCTCTCTGGTGCGTTACTGCGAAGACCGCGAGTCAGCATCGTCAACTTCATCTTTGCAAATGACACGGACAAAGAAAAGACTTGTTTATTAATAAATAATTAAAATATCTCCTTGCTATATTTTACATATTCATAATCATTACTTTTGCCAGTTGTTTGTGACAGATTTTAGGAGCTTTATTGGCAGCGCCACGCAGCCATCCTTACATGAGCGCGTCACTGCACCCACCAGAATAGCCCTGTTTTTTTGTTAAGGATTTGTTTACTGTGTGTGTGTGATTCATTTAATGGAAAGCACATTCACTGAGTTGTCTTGCTAATCAGTGTCTCCTCGTTTATTCAGTCTCTGGTGGTGCAAAAATGTATTACAACTAAATTCAATGCACGCCATTGACGCCACTTAACCGAGCAAAATGTTTCACTCGGTTACGCAATTTTTAACGGTTAATCGGTTAACCATGGACACCCCTAATTTTAGTGCATATGTACATAAAGATCCAATTGCTCATTGATAAATGCTAAAGACAGTTGGAACGAAAGGTATTTTAGGTTTTGTTTTTGAAAAGCTGACACATTGTGACCTATTACAAAGGTGTTGTGTAAATTCTAGGGCTGGGTATTAATACAGATTTCAATTCAATATTCGATTCAATATTGATTCATATGGGTATATTTTGGTTACAGGTGATAACGATCAGTCAACTCACTTCAACAGTGATTATTATTGGACATTCTGTTTGGAAAGACCCCACATCATGGATTGTTCTCTCTTTGAAGTGCTCTGTGAAGGAATCATCTGCGCAGGTGAAAACAGCCATGTGCGGTGAGCAGATTAATGAGGCGGGTGACTTCTCTTTCTAGAACGCATTTGATTGGACAAAGTTTCTCTAGTACAGTATGACGTCGTGATTTGACCATGTCTTTCTAGCCGGAAGAGCGAGGCTGCAGAATTTAATTGCTTATATCGTCTGAAAATGGATTTGGTCAACCTTTAGAAGTACACTGGCATATAGATGACCCTAAAGCTAATAGATATGGACTAAAAGCAGCAAAACCTTCATTTTGACTTAACAGGGTCTTTAAGAATCAATATCGAGATTGTTCAAAGAAAAATCGCTATGCATCAGAAATTCAGTATTTTTACCCAGTCCTAGTAAACTCAGGCTGGCTTACTTTAGCTAGCTGCCTGTGCCCTGCTTTATTGGTAAAGCCTGTTTTACACTGCACGCATAAAACCAAGCACACGCACTACGAGATACAACTACTTGGTGCTGGTTGAGACACCGTAATATTGTGACTGTGGTACTATTTGTCTGTATGTGCTGTTAAGCAGGGGCTATTCAACCTGTACCTGTTAGACATTTAAAGCTAACATATTCTACATGTTAATAAGGTTTACACGGCAAGCTGAGGAAACACTCATGTGGAGATTATTGTGCTAATTGGCTGTCAGCATGTGATTGAATTTTCTGTTGGAGTCGAGTCAGCTCCAAATGTTCACTGAGCTGAATCTCTTGTAGTCAGCAAAGCAAACTATAGTACAAAAGTATAGTATAGTTCTCGCTTTTATCACGGGTCTGATAGGCCTTAAGCATATCAATGACATTCTCTTTGCATCTCTGTTATTTTAATTTGCAATTTTTGTTGGACTTGGGCAGTATCATGTGACACTTTTATGGCAGTATCCCAAATGTGTTTTTTATGGCTTTTTTTTCTTTGTATTTTGCTTGATGAATCTAGTTTGTGTATTAATACTTCTCGGGTCTTTGCGTTTCATAGTCCCCAAATTCATTTTTAACACATTACAAATTTTGTTATTGTCTGGGAGTTTTATAAATATGGTAATTTTTGAGGATTGTCATCTTGTGGCTCTCACAGCATGTTCAGATGTGAGCGAGTGATGGATGAAAAACTACAGCACACTCCATTAGATATTTTGTTTGTTCCTTTTCTCTTTTTTTTTTCGTCCTGTGCTTTTTACCCCCTGATTTATTGTTCCTCTTTGTGCTTGGTCTGGCTCATTTTTACATCATTATAGTGTTGCATCTGGTGCACAAATATGCTCGCTTTTACAGTGTAGCATTGTAAATGTGAACTATGAATTAATCAGCGAATGGCACCATGGAATTATGGGTTTCTTTGCACTGATTTCCCTGCCCCTTTTGGTTATTTCTATAGCATTTAAGGGAGGACTAGGTATGGATAGTGATTTCCCAATTCAATTGGAATCAAAATATAAATTTTATTCTATCATTAGTTTTTTCATTATTTTGGTCAGATTTTGACTTTTTAAAAATGTACAAATAAATGTATTCCATTAATAAACAAGATGTCTTGAAAATGTGTGGTTTTTTTTTTGTTGTTTTTTTTGGTAAAGTTTTTAATAATTACATGCATAATGCATACTATTTAGAAGTTTTAATTCAATTGATTGGTAGAGCGTGTTAAAACAGTACTGTGTCTAAGTATAGCAGCAGTTCAGCGAGGGTCGCGTATTGGTTAGTGCAAAATAACGAGAGTGAATTGACATTGCTACTTTATCTCATTCGTGCTACATGTGATTGGAATAAAATAATTTTTTTTTGTTTTGTTTTTGATCCAACACCTGAATGTAAAGAACAGAAAAATTATTAAAAGAGACATTAGTCAACGACAAATGGGTTGCATATTTGTACACACATTGCACAGAGAATGAGTCAAAGCAAACTTTTACTCTCAACATGCAGTAAAAAGATCTGTGCTGAACTCCTTCACCCCTATACTACACAAACACTGGTGAGTGAAATATGAAAATACAATATTTACATTATTCATTAAGCAGATGCTTTTATCCAAAGTGTCTTACAAAGTGAGGAGGGATACATCACAAGCGTTTCATCCTAAAGAGACAGTAACGCACAAATGCAGCATTACGAAGTTTTAATTGTAAATTTACCGGCCAATGGCAATTCAGTCATTTTAAGTTGCAATGGGTGAAATTTGATTTCATATGCGAGTAATTTTCTCACAGGGTTGTGCATGGAGTATGTGATCGATTTATTGATTTAAGAATAGATGTAGACATTGTTTACATGCAGATTGCGAAGCATCTGAAAATCCATATTTTTACCCAACCCTAATTTAAAGTAAGTCCATTACATTGTTTTGCAAAAACCACACACATCTACTTCTCAGTAGATAATGGAACTTGCTTTTAAAGGTGATGTGTGTAATTTGTGTTTGTGTGTGTTTGGGTGTTATATTGTCTGAATATCTTTTCTCATCAGGGTGTGCCCTGCTTTGCTTCTAACCACTTCTGCAAATTCCTCCCGCAGTGCCACTTTCCGTTTCTGTTTAGTTTGGTCTGTGTTGTGTAAACTTCCAGTGGACAAGACACAGGCTAGAGGCGCAGTCTGATCTGTACGCTCTGTCAGGATGTACTGTGGCTCAAAATACCGCCAGCTGTCTGATTCAACCCTCTCCGTACCCCTGTGATGGCTGCCAGATTGCTATATCTCTCTGCGCTGCAGAATCGCATGAATTTGATAAACATTGCAACACACCATGTGATTAATTCATGTACAAGCCAGTAGTTGGCTCATCAACATGGCTGCGCATCCATCTGCCACGTTTCACGTGTCAATCATCAGTATAGTGAATAATTCATCATCGTTTTGTCACTTTTTGCCTCCTATTCTTGCATTCCTGAATGGGGGGGAGGGTGTCGAATTAACTTGTGAATTTTAGCCACGTCCTTATTGCAGATTAGACGACACAAAAAATAGACCAAAAATATAACCTAGAGCTAATGTTCAGCCTACATTTGTGTACTGAATGTTGTGTCTTGTTTTTGTTGTCCTCGGAAACTTCAGGAAGAGCACAAGCATTCCAAAATGGTTGTTCCTGCGTACTATTCTCACTCTCTTTAAACAGCTACCTCTATTTTCTCACATTTAAATTGCATGTGAAGTTCAAGCTATTGAGCTGAGAGACGACCCTCCACCTCACCAACATCAAGCAGCTAAAACCCTGAACTTTTGTGAAATCTTGGATTGTTTTCTGTTGATTAGAATAATTTAAGCAATAATATGGTCCTCTCCAACTGGCCAAGGACAAAGTTAGCTGTTACCTTAGGCGTAATTGTAATTCCTAGCTTGCAGAAGGGACATAAATCCATACAGAAAATAAATAAATGTGTTTAGATAAAGCCCTAAAGCCTCTTCTTCCTGCAGCTGAATCTGTTTTTGAACGTGTAGTGCAGAAATAGAATGCTCTACCATAGCATGAATATTTCATGGACGAACCTGTTAAAAACGGCCGTGGATTGAAAGTAAATAATTGGCTATGAATCTAAGTGATGTCCTTTTTTCCTGATGACAGATGTTGTTTGGAGGCTCAAGTATGTTTCCTCAGTTGCCATAAAGAACCAGCAAAAGAGGTCTAAAGCAGTCAAAATGTTTATACTTTTAAAGGCTAGAACACTCAATCGTGTGCAAGATGTAACGGCACACAGAAAAATAAAAAAGCTATACCTTAGATTTAAGGGAAATCAACCTACGAATAGCTTATACTTAGTTCTCATATTCATCTGGTATAGGAGAAATATAAAAATAATTTTAAAAAAACAAACAAAAAAAAAACACTTCACCATTAAAATATTCAAAAGTTTATTAATATAATCAAGCAGCCGTTCCTTGATAAACGGAATACGGAGACATAATTTATACCCAGCCTTTGATATGTCAGAGATGCAGTATATAGTTCTTCAGGACTTTTTATGTTGACATCGGAAGGTTACATCTGGACGCCATTACTTTGTCCCACAGTCTTTGATAATTACAGTCTTATTATGTTACCCTAATGACAGCTGCTGTTGCCAAAATGGCCAATGACTGGTTATTTCTGAGACCTTGGAGAGGACACGTCATCACAACAGCCTGCAGTCTTGTCCCCTATCAAATTGTCGACAGGGAAAAATGGTGGCGTTAATTACTTCAGTACTGTTCCGTTTCCAAATCCCATTTTCGCCACTCTAATGGTAGGGACGGGATTCTGGTTCCAATTCCATTTCTACGTAATTATTCCTGTTCCTTAATAGTTACATTAACAATTCTTTCTGTAAATTTTAGGGACTACTTTCTGTAATTTAACAGGACTATGTTTGGAAACAATTTGTATTGCTTTCACTATTCTCGGCAGCCTGTTTTTGATGATTTAGATTTGAACAGAACAGTAATAACAAATCTGAAATATATTGTTTTGTACCTAGGGCTGGGCGATAAAACAATGTCAATATTTATAAAAAAATATATATATATATTTTTGTATATATCGATGATAAACTTTTGAGTAATTTTCTATATTTAGCCCATGTTCTACATCTAGACAATCAAATGTAGGTATATGTCGTTAAAAATGCAAACAGTGCGGCAAATTAATGCACACAACTAGCTGACTGAAATACAGTCATTAATATCAGCCTGTTTTGACGTATTAACAGGCAGCCCTGCTGTCATTGAAACCAGCCATGAGGCTCAGTAGGCTTTAGCTAGCGGCTAGTCAGCTAATTTAATATCGATGTGTAACAAGACAGCACTGACAATGCAATACAGTTATCGACTACACTCAACAATAACACCATGCTCTCTCGAGACTTTAGGTAACTTCTAGACACGACCCAAGAAGTGTTTCTTCTTCTTTTGTTGTTTATTAGTGGTTGGCATTTTCTGCATTACCGCTACCTACTGAGCTGGAGTGTGGAGCGTCACAAAGTCTTTCAGTGGTTTCGAACATCAGTTGAAAATGATGAAATTGGCTAAATATTATCAAAAAGAGTTCACACACCTTATGTAAGATTAAATCCTAAACGGAGTATAATTTAATGGTAGCTTATCCTCTGGAGTATACTTGTAAACAAACAAGTTATGTTTAATTCATTCTTGAGGTCAAAGAAACATGTGGAATGCAGTTCTGCCCCCATTAATGGTATGAAATGTACATTTTGATAAATATCAATATCGAATGATATGAAAAAAATATCGCCATCATTTTTTTATTTTTTTTTGGCCATGTCACCCAGCCCTATTTGTTCCCATTCATATTTTTACCCATTAATATCTAGCAACTTTTTAGCACTGTCTAGCTGCCATTTTCTCTCCTAAACCTAGGCTGTCTTATGCATCAAATCTATGCAAAAATGTAAAAAAGGATTTTTTCCACAACAAAGGCAGTCCCTAAGTGGCTTGTTTACCACAAAAAAATCATGTTTACACAATTTTTAATGACAGAAAACAATCAAGCACAATGATTCAGTGCTTGAAAGTTGATTGATTTGATGCATAGCGGAAAAGAAAATAAGAGTTGCGCTGAAAATAAGATGTGGAAATTACTTGTTTAAATAAATAAGTATTTTGATATAAATTCCATTAATATAAATTATAAATTGTAATTTCAATATCAAGGGATACAATCAGCAATTATGATGCTTATTATTGGAATAATTGTGCAGCCCTTAGTTCTAGTAGTTTTTTTAGAAATGGTTCCGGTTTGGAATAAGTACCGGTTCTCAATTCCCAACCCTACATAATGGAAATTTCACATATAAGCTACTGTTTGCTGATAAGAGTCTGGCAGCATATTCAAGAGGAGGAGACAAACAGGCTTATTCTTTGCCAGTTCTCATATCTATTTATTTTCTGCCTGCCTTAACAAATTTCTTGCTTGCAGATAATAGCTAGAGCAGGCTGGCCGCTTTAGTGGCTCAGTGGTGATGATTTTCAGGCTGCCGCTGTAAGCCGCTGAATCTCCACTGCTCTTTCATGGTGGTTGGGCTGTAATTTTGCCGTGTGCGTGCACTGAATGCTAATGCACCTTGGTCTAACTTGGATTCAGTGTAGGTTCACAGCAACAGCAACTCAAGTCATTTTCCTTCAACTAACACAAGTGTTATTGGCTGCTCTTCAGCTAATGATAGGATGTTCCTCTGTGGCTGCTGCTGTAGAGTTCTTCTGTTTGAAAAGAAACTGACCATAACAAAAATAATGTGGACCACATCCACACCTTTTGCCTAGCTCTTCTTCACATGTTCAAGATGTTTCTGATGCGCATCCTTATCTTCTCTTCCTGTTCTTCAGCCTAATAAACCGGATGCTTCAAAGGGATCCAAAGAGGCGAGCATCATTGGAAGAGATTGAGAGTCATGCGTGGCTTCAAGGGGTGGACCCATCTCCTGCCACCAAGTACAACACCCCACTGGTGTCCCACAAGAACCTGTCTGAAGAAGAGCACAACAGCATCATCCAACGCATGGTTCTGGGAGATATCGCAGATAGAGAAGCCATCATCGAGTAAGACACAACCACGAGCCATAATTGCTCATTAGTTAACATTGCGTTGAATAAATACAAATTTAAAGAAGCTCAACCTATAATGTCCTCAGGCTATTGCACATCATTTTCCACAGAAGAAGCTTTCAAATACCTGTCTGTCATTATTTCGTTTTCTTTAAGGACCGTCTCGAAATGAAAGACGATTTATAAAGTTTTAGAACAAGCTCAAGTTTTATAAAGGTCAATGTCTCCATGTTTCCATGTAATCAGTTTCAAGCTTTTCAAGTTGTTCAGACTCTTCACTTGAAAATCAGTTAGCTGGAGACAACATTCATAGCAACAAAACATGAGGAATGCTGTAGTGGTTTTACTCCAGTTTCAGTGATACTCTTCTCTAGTGACTAGTCTTAGCCAACATCTTAGGCCCGAAACATACTGTATGCAAGTACGTGAATGCAATCTCGATATCACAAATTGTTGCATTCTGAAATGTGTCAGAACATAATTCATTATGCATTAAAGTATGTTATGGATTCTCAGCATTTCCGCAAGGGGCTAGCATTAGCCTTAACTGCCATCTACAGGCAGTTTTCTTTGTCAGTTTGAAGATAGTTTTGCTTGGCACTTTAGTTAAAGGAATAGTTCACCCCAAAATTGTAATTTTCATCATTTACTCACCCGTATGCCATCTCAAACTCCTATGACTTTCTCTCTTTTGCAGAATACAAAGATTTTCTAAAATATATTATGTTTATATTTATATTTATACATTGCCAGTGACTTTCAAGCTCCAAGAAGGACATAAAGGTAATTTATACGACTCAAGTGGTTTAATCCATGTCTTCTGTAGCGATATGGAATTTTGACGAAAAGCTAGTCCTTCACTCATAGTGCACAAGATAAATTTAGTGAGGAAGCAAGCTGCCGGAAACTTCCATGTAGCCTATTATGAACTGTCACTTAGAAATTATTACATGACTTTTATTTTTTCACATCAGTACAAGTAGCATTTTTCATAAATGCTGAAAAAAATAAGTTCATCTCAGTGTCAGTGGAGCATGAAACGGACACACTGCTGTAGACTCCTGCTGTACAGTCTTGTAGTGAGATTCAGTTCAAAGAACCCATCAGTCACTCCTCTCTATCTTTTGATAGCACTCTCCGGCAGCTGGGGAACCTAACTGTGAGAAAATGCAGTCAACCCGCCTCAAAGGAACCCTCATGAGAAGGTGTCCTGTAGGGATGCTCCGATCATGATTTTTTCAGTCGATACTGATCACCGATCATCTTGTCACCTGATCGGCCGACACGATCCCAATACCGATAATTTCACCTTTTATCAGGATCTCTGTCATAACTGGTTGTGTAAGCTTTCTGCACACTGTCCCTATCAATTTAATTTTCCTCTTCCCAGTAATATAATTTTGCCTAGTTTCTGCTGACAAAAAAAGTTTAAAAGTTAAAAGTGAAGACAAACTGATTATCCATAGGTATAACTCTCGTCATTACTGAGATGCCTATGCCTGGTGGAGACTGAAAACCTGCTGTCATGAACGATAATAAGGACCGTTTCACAGTTCGTGTTGTTTTCCCTTTGCCTTGTGAAACGCCACATGAACAGTACAGTACACAAACTTTTCATAATCGTCATACCTCTCCCACTGCATCGTCCTTAACTGCTGAATCAAGTTGGTTGACTTACAACACTATTCCAGTATTCCCCACATGCTGTGTTGTCATGACTGCTGCTCAAGTCTTAAAGGAGCGGCGCATCTTTTGCAACATGAGCAATCAGTTTGTGCAATCGGCCAAATTATCGATCACCGATTGAGTCATAGGATGTGAATATCATCTGATACCAATCGTTGGCCGATCGATTGGAGCATCCCTAGTGTCCTGTGATATTATGAGTGAATTCAAATCCCACATACAAGTCTCATTCTTTCTTTTCCAAAATACTCACAATTTCCTTGTTTCACACACAAGGAGGTGGAAGCTAAATAAAACAGATTTGTGGCACTACTCTATTCTAAAGAACTTTGAAATAATAGAACTGGACTCCTGGGCCTTGAACACAAGCCACAACAGTGGATTCAAGCCTTTCCAAAAGATTATTATCGCTGCACGATTTTGTGGCCTCTGAGACCTCATTTGTTCAATTGGTAGCATGTAATCCCTGAGGAAGCAGTGTAGTCTTGGCTAAAATGCCCAGACTAACCATCTTGATAAGTTAACTGCAGAATATTCTACTTGTAGTGCGCCAGTAGATGATTCTTTATGCCTATTTTAGTCTTAAGTTTTCACAATGTAGGGCAATATACTGATCTTTTGAGCTGATAGAGGCCACTTGGCTCTGTAGTTCAAGGAAGTCTATAATACTCTGAGAAAGCTATCCATTTGCATTCCCATCTCAAAGGTACTGGCTCTTCTGGAGCATGACCCCCTGGTACATGATTTTGAAATCTGAACATTTGCTCATGTGTGTGCGTGCGTGCGTGCGTGCCACTCAACTGAGCTGTAAATGCCACGTAACTTATCACTTTCGAACCACAGGTAAATTACATTATGTCAACACTAATTGACTGATTGCACCACAAGAACAGGCACAGCTTTAAGCCATTCACTAGTAACTATTCTGAGCTTGATGTGAAAATCAGCAGGCAAGGAAACAATAAATCCATGCTTTTTAAAGAGCCGTCCAAAAAAATTGTCAATGGCAAACATTTAATTTACTGTAATTCAATATTTTTGATTTTATAGGTTGCCTGCATTAAATCACAGAATGCACAGTTACTTTTGAATGGCCATCAAGGGAGAAAAATAGTATAGTTATGGCATCTGCCAGCTAACTGGGCATTGCCAACCTTTCAAATCTTGAACTCTTGTTAGAGAGTCCTGGAGTATTACAAGGATTTGATGCATTGATTTGCAAGTTTCTCTCACACTGTCTGTATCTCCTCCTCACTTGTCCATTCTCTTTGCTCACTCTCTAGAGCCCTGGAGACAAACAAGTACAACCACATCACTGCTACTTACTTCCTGCTGGCTGAACGGATCCTGAGGGAAAAGCAGGAGAAGGAGGTGCAACCTCGTTCTTCCAGCCCCAGTAACATCAAGGCCCAATTCAGGTACAGATGTCCCACCAGAGCTCCAGTCCCCTGTGATGTTTACTCTGTTTCATATGGACACTCGTCTCGTCTTGATGAGAATCCTGCATAGTTATGGATTGATAACCCCTCATAGGTTTCTTAGTTTTGGTGCAAAGGACAAAATGCAAAAATCACTGTTCTCGGATAACTAAACATTCTCAATTTCATCCAATTGGTTTGTTGGGTCAAGCCATTTGCAAACATTATGATTTAAGGGCTTATAGAAAAACAATTGGAGAGGAAAGCATTGTGATGCCATGTTGTAAAGAATGACTTTAAGATCTCTCTTAGTAGGAGTTCAGAACATCTCTTCTGAAATAAACTAGTTTTAGAGCAGTATTCCATGGTCACACATTGGAATGTCTTTAGTTATTCAGCTTTAAGTTAGATTTATTCTTCTAGAAAGGTCAGTCAGTGGATTATTAACATAAATAAGACCTTTGCAAACTTGGTTTAATTTAGTGAAATTTAGGACAAGAATAATTTTATTTGCCAAAGAATTTGTTGGTGCAGGCCATCGCAAATCAGACATAACACACATACCAACAAAAAAATCTAACGATTGCCAATCTCTCAATTGAGGGGCAATGGTTATGTCCAAAACCTGATTTGTCCAAAACCTGAAAATTATGCTGCTTTAGGCATTATCCAGTGGTAGGAAGGCATTAAAAGAATGTCTGAATCCAATGTTTGTGTTCTATCCTGTTTACTGAGTTGCTCTTCACTGTCAATGAAAACCCCAAATACTATATGTGCAGTTCAGCGGTTGGTTGAAAGAAGTAAATTAATTAATGCATTTTTGTTATTCTTACAGTTATATTCTATCTAAAAAGCACTTTAGCCACTTATTATATTGTTGTTCTACCTTTACACTGTATCTCTTAGTTTAGTTGTCAATTTTTTTTTGTCTCAATTCAGTCTGCTCTGTATTGGCATACGTAACTGGAATAACAACAGTGCTTGAAGAGGGGCCGTATTCACTATCTGAGCCCATGAGAGGCCAGTTATGCTTTGTCAAGATCCCTGTCTGCCCTTAGTGGTGTGTGTGGACTTCCAGCACATCCTCTGAGCCCTGTACTGGGTGACAAATGTGTTTAAGAGATGAGGCTAAAAATTGGTTCGGACTGACCTAGAAAAGCAGTGAGGCTGCAGATGTTTTCTGAGAGGAGCAAGGATCGGAAGAAATTAGAGAATGTTGTGGCAAAGAGAAGTAGGAGAGAAAGGTGTAGGAAGGGGTCGATAGGAAAGATTTCCTCAGGCTCAAAGTCATTATATTTACCGTCTGTCAATGTTCAATGAGTCACAGGATCATGTGAGGGCCATGAAATCTTTTTTTGACCATTATTATAAATTGAATATGCTAAATATATAATTATCCACTAAGAATATATGCCGATACGAGTAAAACACTGGAGACCGGAAAACAAAAACGGGCATCCGTTCATAAATTAGACAAATTATACCAGAGATAGTATCAAGTGTCACACTAATAACTGAAATATACTATACTATAAATAGGCTTCCTTGGGCAGTATTTTCTCTAGCTTGAGACAAGTTAAATATTTAATTGCTGAGAAATTCTGGTGTCTGGCAGAAGCGTGGTTTAAAACCAGTAAAAAAATAAAACATAAATGTGGAAATGTTTGCATTGTTATTCATATTGTTTCACTATCTGGCTTGTCGTTATATCAACATGAAGTTTATGGAGTGTTCATATAGTAATGACAACCAAGTAGGACGTGCCAGAGCTCTGTTCCACTGATTAGCTTTGCTTCAATAGCCTAATGGATCTACTTGACAGGTTATTTCTTTCCTTGGCGAATTACAAGAAAGTGCGCACATTGTGTAAATTATACCCCAGCATGTAGCTAAGGATACAAGTAGGTACATTAAAGGCAAGGTGCAGTATCAGGTCTGAATTATCTTGTGAATCACCATGTTCCTTTATTGAATGCTTGGCATGAGAAGCAAGTCTGGCTTTTGTCAAGGGCTTTCTCTAGCCTGAATGTTTGGTTTGTTTTTATAAGGCACTCTCTAAAGCTTCTGTCTTTTAAAAATTGAATGGCAATGTCCACCTTTACATTTGACTTTGAGGGAGTATGTCCTCTTTCTTTTTAAGGGAGAAACTGTCATTGTTCTTTGTTTTCAGTAGCCTGCTTCATGTCTGGTAAAGGTTACTTGTATCAAAGCCTATGTCCTTTTCTTTTTGCAGGCAGTCATGGCCGACCAAATTCGACATGCATCAGGACATTGAGGACAGCTTAGCATCTTCGTCCATCTCTCATGCCGGAGGTCCTCAGTCTCCAGCTCGCAGTGCAGAGAACTTGCTGAATGGTCACCGAAATAAGGGGCATATGGAATTGGGCCGAAGAGAGGATGCCAGTGAAGCCTCTAGCAGCTGTACTGCAACTACCACTCTGCCATCAAACCCCCTCAAGACTGGGGTCATGGCACCTCTTGCGTCCGCTTCAGCCAAGCAACGAACTTGCCTTTTTCGAGTTGAAGAGGATGAGGAGGAGGAGGAAGAACAGGAGCCTTCACCACTACCCACCCAAGTGGTGATGCGGCGCAAACCACTGTCCATCACCAACCGGCTTACATCTCGCAAGAGTGCCCCGGTGCTCAATCAGATCTTCGAAGAGGAAGGCGAATCAGACGATGACTTCGACATGGATGAGAGTCTTCCACCTAAGCTTAGCCGGTTGAAGATGAACATGGCATCTCCTGGTACGGTCCAAAAGCGTTACCACAGGCGCAAGAGTCAGGGCCGTGGTTCAAGCTGCTCTAGCTCAGAGACCAGCGATGACGATTCAGAGAGTCACCTTCGGCGTCTAGACAAAGACACAGGGTTCACCTATAGCTGGAACCGCAGGGACAGTAGTGAGGGTCCACCTGGAAACTCGGGGGGCAATGGAGGTGGTAGCAGTGGAGGACAGAGTAAACCTCCTGGGGAGGGTAACTCAGGACCAGACAAGGGCAGTCCTCCAGGAGGAGGAGGAAATAGTGATAGTACTGGAGGGGGCGGGGAAGGTGGTGGAGGTACAAAAGGTCAGGGTGGCCCTTCCAGCTGTTCCCGTAGCAACACTGTTTCATCTGGCTCAACTCGTAGTGCAACTCGGAGTGCAGGGGAACTGGTAGAAAGTCTCAAGCTCATGAGTCTCTGCTTGAGTTCTCAGTTTCAGCATCGCAGCTCTGGAGGAGGGGGTGGAGGACGATTTATCCTTGATCCTCAGTGCCTGTCCAGCGTTAAAGTCCAGGAGAAATCCTCCTGGAAGATGTGCATTGGTTCCAACAGCAGTCTAGACAAAGTGATCAACCCCGCCTTGAATGGTGGTGTTGGAACAATGGAGCATTATCCAGACCAAACTGCAGTCATGCTAAATGAACTTGGCCTGGTCAAGGAGAATAACCTGAACTTGAAAAACAATGTTCTCCAGCTACCTCTGTGCGAAAAGACCCTCTCCGTGAACATCCAGCGAAGCCCTAGAGACGGGCTGCTCTGTGCCTCTGCCCAGGCCAGCTGCTGTCAGGTCATATGATGGTGCATCACATGGCTGGTTCTTAGAGTGGTTTGTTCCTATTGCCACATTTGTAGCATAACAATGACTTGAGTTCTCCATCAGTAGCTGTATATGACCTCTCTCTATCCCCAACCTGACCTTTAAACCTGCCTTCTATGTTGTCTTAATCATACTTTCAACTTATTTATTAAGTTTCTACTCTTGGACCCATTTGTTTTTAATGAAGTGCACGCTGCTATCCTTTCCTTTTTTCTTTTTTTTTTTTTTGCCCCATTAGACTTTAATTCAAAATCCATTTTAAAGTCTTGTTTATTTTGTTTTATAGCCCTCTAAACGAATTGCTCTTACAGTGAAATCCATGGTTTTAACAGCCCAATCAATCAAGAAGAGTTGTGGCTACTGATTTTGTACATTTTAAAATTACCTTTAATAAAGTCAGATATTTAATTTAAAGCCAGACTTATGATAGAGCAGAACATGGCAATTATAAAACAAGCACTTAACAAGGCTCAACCTAAATCTAAATATTGTTACTGGTTTTGTAAATTTAAAAGCATCATTATCATTGTAAAGAGACCGTTTGAATGGTAATACATTAAAAGCAATAGTGAGAGTAAAGAACCAACCTTGTTTAATTAACAGCACTCTTTAATGAGTCTTAAACTAAATTACCATTTTGCACATGATCTGTTTTTTATTCACAATTTCATTGTTAATAAATTTTCAGTTTAACTAAACTTTTGAGGTTACTGACAATCAGTTGCAATTAAGTTGCAAGTTAAGTTCTTAATAGGTAATTTCCTTTAAGGGGTGTTACAAGATAACCCAGATAACTTGATTTTTAATTGTTTTGTTTGAATTATATTGTCACACATGTTGACCAAATTCATGATTCACACCACACCAGTTTTGTTTAAATTGTGTGAATTTAAGGAAATATTTTTGAGGTTTAAGTGCAATTTATACAAGTCAAAGCTGATTAATTTGGTAACCCCCTCTGTGAAATGCCCTACTAGGTAATATTGTTTGCCAAATTTGCATCCAAGAGAGCCCTTGTTATACCCAGATCTAAATGTGTTCATAGTTTTTGTTAAATTATAAAATTACCATTGCACTATTGTGTAAGTGTAGTCTACAATTCGAATACTGTGAACAAACAAATCAGAGTGGGGATAATTAGAATGCAGATTCTGCTAGAGTTAAATCAAACCTACATACACCATCAGGCCTTTGTAGTACTGAATATTTTTAAGATTAATGAGAACCGTTGAGCCAGTAGCTAATTTTATTCAATGTCATTTTTAAAATACAGTATTTAAATAGATACGTTACTTTGTCTTTAAGGACTTTCAATCTCACTCACCCCTGTTGTTCTTGTGCTGTTCAGCATTGAGTTACTGTATGTACCAGTCTCAGAAAGGACTGGCCTTAGGGGCTGTTTATATAAGTATGTACATATATTTTTAAAAGTTTATTTTTTTTGAAAGGACTGCTGTTTTATGCTGTGTTGGTGCAGGCCTTGTGTTGACTTCCAGTTGGGATAAAACAGGGCAATTTTGTCACCTAGCCACCTCATAATGGATAAATAAATGGTATATCTTACACCGAGTGCATGGCCACTTTTTCAGGAAATATGGCTTTAAGAGTTAGCCATTGGGTGACCATGACTGGTATAGAAAGAAGTCAAAGCTCTGCAGAACTGAGAGTGTAAACCGAAATTGGGTTTGAGATATTTTAAGGGCATTTGCAATAAGCTAAGCTATAAGTTGCAGCTATATGTAAATATAATTTTCTGTTTTTATATTTCAGACCTGTACATCCTTTAAATGTCTCACTTGACCGAAAATGTATCTTAAGGATTTCTGTTTGTTTTGTCTTTTAGTTTTAAGAATAAAGTCTGTAAATATAGGTGTACATATGGTGCTCTATTCTTAGAAATGCAGTGTTGGACTTGGAATTGTTCATAGCTGTAATATAGCCTTATTAGATATGAGTGTTATACAGAGCAAGGGAGGTTGAAAAGAAAATAGTGCTATATGCATAATGTCTGACTTTGTCCTTCCCTAATGTAAACAACTAAACGACATGTGCATGTGTTGTGCATTTGACATTATTGATCCATGTACATTCAGAGGAAAAGAACCACCACAAAATATTACAGGACCAAACCATGTACTGACGTCAAAAGAAAGAAGAAAAAAAAACAACTTTGAAGAAGCAAAATGAATAAATGTTCTGTTGCTGAAACTTGTCCTTTAAATTTACATATAGCTATGGTGTTCATAATTAAATGTGAAATTTGTCTTTAAACCTTGACTTTTGTCTTCTTTTTTTTTTTTTTTAATGGGGGGGTTATCATACTGTTTGCACAAAATGAATGATCAGAACATAATTGAAAGTTATGTAGGCTAATTTATGCCTTTTATTAAACTTAAAAACAAAAGAATTTTCTTTCTGGAATGCAGTAAAAAACAAACAAATGCATTACAGTAATGAGTATCCCCACTACACATGCCCATCGAGAAGAATAATCTAAATGGTGCTAAAATAGGCTTAATTTTTTAATGTAAAATAAAAAAATGCGGAAAATATTTTATATATACAGTGCCTTGCAAAAGTATTCAGACCCCTGTCCAATTCTCTCATATTACCGGATTACAAATGTACACTGAAATTTCATTCTGAAACTCAATAAATTAGTGTATGGTGACTGGGTTGGGAAATATTTTTATGAAAAATAAAAAACTTGCATAAGTATTCAACCCCCACACATTAATATTTGGTTGAGCCACTTTTTCCTGCAATAACTGCTATAAGTCTTTTGGGGTACATACAGTATGTACCAGCTTTGCACACAGTGGCAAAGTGATTTTGGCCCATTCTTCTCGGCAGATTTGCTCCAGGTTGGATGGGTGGTGCATGTGGACTGCAATTTTCAAATAGTGCCACAGATTCTCAATAGGATTGAGATCAGGACTTTGACTGTGCCACTGTAAGACATTTATCTTTTTTGTTTTTAAGCCACTCCAATGTTGTTTGGCCTTGTGCTTGGGATCATTGTCATGCTGTAAGGTGAATTTCCTCACAAGCTTCAGTGTTTTAGCAGACTGAAGCAGGTTCACTTGCAGTATTCCCCTATATTTTGCTGCATTCGTTCTTCCTACAATTCTGACAAGATGCCCAATCCCTGCTGATGAGAAGCATTCCCAGAGCGATGCTGCCACCACCATACTTCACTGTAGGAATGTTGTGTCTTGAGGAATAGGAAGTGTTAGGTTTGCGCCACACATAACGCTTTGAGTTTTGGCCCAAAAGCTCTATCTTGGTCTTATCTGACCACAAAACATTCTCCCACATCGCAGCTGTGCCACTCGCATCCTTTCAGGTGGTACTTTTGAGTAACGGCTTCTTTCTTGCCACCCTCCCATACAGGCCAGCGTTATGCACTGCTCTTGATATGGTTGACTGGTGCACCATTACTCCACTCCCAGCCACTGAACTCTGTAGCTCCTTCAAAGTGATTGTTGGCCTCTCTGTGGCTTCTCTCACAAGTCTCCTTTTGTTAGAGCACTGAGTTTTGAGAGATGACCTTTTCTTGGCAGTGTCTGGGTGGTGTGGTGCAGCTTCCACTTCCTGATTGATGCAACCGTGCTCACTGGGATATTCAAACATTTTTATTATTTTATCTCTAACTTCTGTGGAATGCTCTTTGGTCTTCATTTTCCTTCAGATTCACATTTGGGTTCCAATGTTTTAATATAAATTATCAAACAGAATTAAATTTATTTGCACCATTTCTAATTCAGTAATATGAGATAATTGGTCAGGGGTCTGAATACTTTTGCAAGGCTGTGTGTGTGTGTCAAACACAATCTGTTTGAACTAATAACACATTATTTTGTGTATTGTTATTTCGAACATTATTATGTTCTTGTACATATTAAATAGATCATTCAAACATTCACAGTGTAGGTTGGAAAAAGTATGTGAACCCCTAGGGTAATGAATTCAACAAAAGCTCATTAAAGTCAGGAGTTTGTAAACCTGGCATCCAATTAATAAAACGAGATTGGAGGTGTGGACTAAGGATACTTTGACTTATAAAAAGAACTCAAACATTTTAAGTTTGCAATTCACTAGAAAAATCTGCTGACGTGGACCATGCCTCACAAATATATCTCAAAAGACCTACGATCAAGAATTATTGATTTGCATAAAGCTGGACAGGGTTACAAAGTTATCTCAGAGAGCTAAGATATTCAACTGTCGACAGTTTATTGAGACAATTTAGAGCTGTGGCCAGGGCCGTAGCTAGAAAGACTGGTTGGTTATGATTGTAGGGGCCCCACAACAAAATCTAAACTGTATTTTTTAGTAGGAAAGGGACCCAGAATACCCAGCTACAGCCCTGGCTGTGGCCGTCCAGGAAAGATGATTCAAAGGGCACAGCGCAGAACACTAAGTGCGGTACAGAAAGAAACATATTGTGGCACCTAAAGACTTGAAGGAATCACTGGAACTGGATAACATCTCTGTTCATGTGTATATGGAAAACATTAAACGGGCATGATGTCCATGGCAGGACGCCACTAATGAAGCCGCTGCTGAAAACATCCTCCCAACGTTAAAGTACTGTGGAGGGAGTGTCATGATTTGGGGCTGCTTTGGGTCCTGGATTGCTTACCTTCATCCAGGGAAAAATTTGTTCCCAAGTTTACTACTTTTATGAAGATGGGATCACATTTTATTTCCAATTAATGCAGAAAACCAGCTAATTCTAAAGGGTTCACATACTATTTCTTGTCACTATATTTGTGTGTGTATATATATATATATATTTTTTTTTTTTTTTTTTTTAAATAATTTTTACTATTTTCAGGTTCACCCTAGTATAATACAAAATAGTTTAACTTAGAAGTCGTATTAAAAAGCAAAGAATGGTAAAAGGAAATGTACTTCGTTCCTTAATCCATACAGTGGGTATATTGAGTTAGGAGAGATGTATGAAGTGTTCTGTTCAAACATATTTGTCTGTTTGCTCTGTGTACCATGAAAAACAAAAAACAATAAAACTTTAGAGTTTTGCTGGACACTTTGTAGAGAGAAGTTAATCATGATAGTGTACAGCTCCCCACAAGCCCGAGCTGCTGAAAGCTATTTCTCCTGATTTACTGTCCACTAGTGCTGCCAAGGTGTCTCCAATAACCAAGAGCTTTTCATGGGTGTCTCAAATACACATTTCCCTCCAAGTGCATGTGCAGCATCAGTTGAATGGTCAAAACACAGCATGTATCTTGTCAGTCAAGCACCTTGCCATTACACAGACACAGTCTGCATATTGTCAGAGTCGTCGATGGTCTCTGGAAACTGCTGAGACAGCCTCCGTGTCAGAAAGTGTGACAAGCTGTTCCTTAATTAGACCGAATCTTTTGGTGTGACTGAGTAGGCCAGTCACACTGTCAGTGTGGTCAATCCTCAACTGTTGGAAACATCTTAGAGAACAAAGACACAGTGTCCCCATGAGGCTTTTGGCTCCCAAACCTTAATCATTTCATAAATATTTATAGATAAATGGAGACCATGATTAATACTGGTATTTGGTTATTTTCCGATTTAGGATGCATTGTATAAACATGAAGAATATTATGTGGTTTTTAGAAACCTGAATAAGAGAGCTGGCACAAAGCATGTCTGTATTATTCATAATTCACTGTTATAAAAATATCCTTTGTTCAATGGTAGAATGTTGAATGGAAGAGTGTTATTTTCTGAAATGTCGGTTATATATGGGTCATCAGGGCTGGACTGGGAAGAGAAATCGGCCTGGGATTTTACATAGCAACTGGCTCAACAGTTGAGCGGTGTCCTTTTCTGCATATCGCGGCACCGTTTTGTGGTCCGTTTAGCTTAACGCGGCGGCTCATTTTAGCTTATCGCGGCCGACCCACCCCCCCCGATGGCCAGTCCGCCCCTGATTGGCCTCAATGTGCTTCGGCCCACCGGGAAAATGCCTGGTATGCCAGATTACCAGTCCTGTGGGTCTGAATAATCTTATTAACCCAACATTCCGGCTTTAGAAAAAAGACAGCTAGCATATGCCTGGATTAATAGGAATTTTGTGCAATGTAAAAACCTTAGTTGGAATGTCCTTGGTGCTACTAGATAAAGGCAATTTGACGAAGTGGTGAAGTCAATTTGACGAAGCAGGAACATGAGTCTATTTTAAACAATATTTTAAATTTATATAAATCAATATTTAAAACCGTAAATGTCTCATGTCCTACATTTTGTGTCATCGTGTGCTGTTGTCAAAGCCACTAATGAAAAAACAAAACTAAGAAGAATAAATGTTTATGTATTAGTTTATTAAGAATATGCTTATTATCATGTATACAGATAAATTCAAATACTAGAGCATGCAAACTTTTTTACAGAATAAATTAATCAGAAAACAACGAAAGGTACAATTAACACACTATTTGAATTGTCTCCTGAGATATTTGCATTTTTGGTAATAAAACTCTGGTTGTAAGTCTGATGAATGCCTGAAGGGGCAATAGATTTCTTAAAGTCATAAACACCCTTTGAATATCATAATCAAACATTTGCATCTCTTAAAGATGTGGCAAAGACAAGAAACACAGGTTATTGTAATATTTAAAATGTTTATTTTCAGGCAGAGAATATTGAATATGCTTATTTTCAAGTACAGCATTGGGTGAACATGACATCAGTAAACAAAAGCCTTAACAGGTAAATGTAATACAGTGATTTTAAAAGGCACAGCTAAATCTTTGGTAGAACTGAATGTGAACAATTTGACAAAAAACGTTCCGTTTTGTATTTTCAGTCAATCATTTCTTTTAACCATATTCTTTACAGACAAATGTATTTTAGACAGCGATAATGCAGTATATTTAGCAAAACAAAAAACAGTCTAGTCACTTGAGCTCAAAACATTGCACCGATTGGATTCCCATTCCCACCCATCTCTCATCATACAGTATCAATAACAGTTATAATGATGGAGAGAAATCATAAAATAATATGAGCATGCATCTCATGCAATACCAAGAAAAGATAATAAAAATAATAAAAAAAACCATGTCATTCAGAAGTTTGTTTTTTGAGAGTAACATGGCAAAGAGTGCATATTTAAGGTCAGTAATACTTTATATTGTACAGTATGAGCACACCTTGATTAATGTACTTTCATGTTTTTCACCTCTTCTGTTGTTGTCACATGCCACTTATTAGTATTTCAGGTCTCCGTGACTTCCAGCATTTTCTGAAAAGACAAAAAATGTACAAATATTAGAGCTCTCAAAATAAACCCATTAATGCATACGATTAATTAAAATGTTGAACGTGTTAAATTTTCTTAGTTGCAATTAACGCATTTACCGTTAATACAGCATAAACCAGCATAAGCACTGGCTGAAGGGCGGAAAATTTGTAATGTGTCTGCCAGGAGTCATTACACTGAAGCACACTTCAAAACACTCACAACAGCGCTTCCGTGTCAGTGATCAAATGATGGAGAAAGGATATTTTAACACTATTTGTTGTACAAAACAAGCCCAGAACTTGTGACATAAATCAAGCATTTTTCAGCCTAAGGCACATTTTAATTACCGCAGAAGCACGGCAAGTCTAAAAATCACCAAAACGCAGAATGAGATGTTTTTGTCTGCAAGCACTTCTCATGTGGAGGTCAAAGTACCACTTAACGCTGGAGTTGATGCCCTGGTGCAAATCATGAACACGGCTTCAAGATTGCTATAGCAAAGCAGATAGTCACAGTATACTGGGAGATTAACATCGTGGAGGATGAGAGTTTAAGATATTTAATGCCCATTACAATTAATGACTTTGGGAAATGTTTAATGTTACTTGAATTGGTGCTATTTTAGTGCATTTCTATCTTAATACTGTAGAAAACTTTGCTTGGAAACTGTTCATAAAACATTATATTGTTATATCTTGTTTTCTTACCTAAGATTGAAACAAATACATTTTGACAGGAAAAGAAGTATATACAGTCAAATTTCAGCACTTTGAAAATCTGCGATTAATCGCGATTAACTGCAAAAAAATAAATATTATTGATTGCGATTAAAAACAATTGACTGACAGCACTACAAAATAATAATCATGGAAATTATTTTTGAATGCACACCAAAAGAAAACAAGTTTATTAGATTATAGACACTCAAATGTGCTTTCAGAGACAGAAGTGAGCAAACTATTATAGGACTAAAATCTACACTAAAATATGCTGACAGCTTTTAAAAATATAATAACAAAGCAAGCTACTAAATCAAGAAAAATATGATCAAATTGAACCCATACACCCATAACAGATATTTTCCTCTGCGGCACACACACTTCACAGTCTCTGTGCTATGCTGAGTTTCATTTAATCAATTAATTTCACTGTCTGCAGCAAACCAGAGCAAATTACATTCTCAGTGAAAAAGAGTTAGGTGCAATTAACTTTTCAATCCAAAAGAGAGATCAATAGGGCCGGAGATGCTGACGCTGTGATTCTGTTCATGTAGTGGGATTCACAGAGTCCAAGCTCTGATCCCCTCTGAGAAAACTGCACAATGGTTATTTTACAGCACCAGATATGAAGTATCTTAGACTGTGGTGCAAGAAAAAATTCATTAAATAATTAAAGAGGTCTATAGAACAGTTTTTATAATGTGACGATTCTAATAATGGTGATTCTTATTATATTCGCATTACTGTTAGTCATTTTTTAATAATAAGATGATTATAGTAAGACGATTCTTTTATCAGCATTGAACACATCTCAATGTTCCTATATAAGCTTCTTTACACAAAATACAGTTTCTTATTTCTTTCTAAAATCACCTGGAAATGTACTTTACCCAAGTACAGAGAAAGAGGTACTTCCATGTCTTTGGGAATAGTTTATTATTATGATAAAATCTTGCATATTCCATCAATACAATTAACCTGTTAGGTAACTCATAATGAATTATGAACATTTCCGACTTAAGACAATCATTCCAAACTTTTTTCCAGCAGTGCTGTCTATCTTCTAAAATAATCTAATAAGCAAAATGAATCTCCTCTCCTTAAAACAACATTTCTGTTCATAAAGATTCTCTGGAGACCCTCGCTTTACTTCCACCGGACTGAATTTGCATTAACAAGACTGAGAGCTGAAGTTTAAACAACTACGGTTAATATGCTCTACAGTATGCGGCAAACTGGAGCAAATATTCTGAATTTCAAGGGAGTCCCTAATCGTCATTCTGGGATAATTGGCTGGACATGTCAGTATTGATTATGTGAAGTGGTGGCAGTGGGGGATTTAAAAGCTTTAAAGATCTTGCAACACCAACATACTATCACTCATGTTAACAAATGCAATCAAATACAGATGCAATCTCAGGGTCAAAGAAACATTAAGAGGCTGAAAATCCGTGCGGAACCTCTGCTTCACATCTATTAGAGGGGGCAGAATGACCAAAATCATTATAAAAATAGTTTAATTGTCATTTTTGTAACAGTAAAATTGTACTGTATGTAACAAAAATGGTTTGTATATGAAATAGTCATGTGCTAATGCCTACTTTTGGCTAATCCTGTGACTTAAATACTTAAATGAAAAGTACTTTATTTCATTTGGTTATTTATTATGTAGAACTCAATGGATTTAAAGCAAAAGAGATTATTAATAACAAAATATAAGTATCGAATTGTGAGACAAAACTTAAAAAAAGTCAAACTAATATTATAAAGTCTGTAGTTCCAACTCTAAATTCTGATTGGATGAACCAACTTAAAAGCCTCTGTAAAAAAAAGCTGATATAAACATCTGTTACCGGTCAGTTGAACTCTGTATTTTTATATTTCTATAAAATGTTTTTTTGTTACTCTGACTTGTAAATATATGAATCGGTATAAACAGTATACTGCCCTAAAAAGGCAAAATGTAGATACTACACATTTTGTCAAAATAGATTAACACCAAAGTCAGATCTCTTAGGGTGCTTTCACACTAGCACATTTGGTGCACACCCGGGTTCGAATGATGTCAAAGTTTGGTTAGTTTGTATAATATATAAAACACTGTTTTCTGAAACTTCAGTTCAGTATTTATGGCGTTTTGGCTTTGTAGGGTAGCACAGCAAAATCTCTACTGCTTGACACACTGGTCATATCATCCAGCCTTAATCTCTTTAGATTTATAATTTATAATTAAACCATCAAGGCGCCAAAAGCTTTCAGTTCGGTGTCAGACTCGTAGTTTGCCCGTTCACTCTCTTTTCCAAGCAAGGTTGGCTGTATTGACAGTGTTGACTTCATTTCCTAACACCACTAAAGGTTAGTATAGGGACATGTCACATTCCATGGACTGCAGAAAGTTGGCCGATAGCCTCAGAGGACCGGTGTGCTCCACTTCCTGTCACGTTGGTCAGGCAATGATGCGAAAACAGACACAATCTGACAAGGTCAATCATGCCACCACCATGCTTTGGTGCAATTTATTCACTCATAGAGGGATGTGTAGCTCTTTTTTCTCTAAAAGTTTTTTCGAAAAGTTTCTGGGGGATTTCAAGAAGTATGATTAGTCAGTTGTCAAGCTTGCAGTCAAATGATGCTCAGCTGATTCATGATGTCTACCAATACAATACAGACACTTAGCAGTATCTCACTGCTTAACCACCACACAAAAGCTTTGTTTGAGAAATTAACTAGCTAGTCACGTCTGTTTCCCAAAACCCTAGTAACTATTTTGAAATAACGAATTTTCTACGTGTAACTATTTTCACGTTGGTTCAAAAACATAGAGCTGTCGTTAATGGCGACATGCAGGGAGTGGAGTAATAACCTCCATAAATATTAATGAAAGCTCATTTACACATACACCAGAAAGATGTTTAATGCGAGAAAGCTGCTAAAGACATGAAAGCTGCATGCACTGTGTAGATAAATGCACTACAATAGATTGGCTTCTCGCTACAACAAATTTCTGGGTTCCCCCGATGCACTTGAGCACAAACATATTAACGCATATAAAACATATAAATGCCACTTATGCATGAACTTAAACACATAAAAGCTGTGTTCTCCAACAGAAACTGTGTGTGTGATTAAGTGCTTTCACTTAACAGCCTATAATCCCATAAATGGCAGCATTCGCATTTACGTGACGTTTCGGAACACCACTTTCTGCAAAACCATGGAATAAGCAGTTTTCTTAAATGCGTGTAAACATAGTCAAAGTCATGATAGATCGAAAGATATACAGTATATGGAATAAAAGATATAGAAGCCACATGATTTCCACACAATAAACTAACAAGGAACTATGCTTCTAACTACAGGTGAAGGTATGTACTTCCAGCTATGTTGGTAATGATCAAACTTGTGACCATAGTTGGCAAATGCTGCCTTTCCACTGCATGGATTAGAGGTCTTCACAGGTCCAAAAATGTGTGCCCAAACCCAAAGAGACCCGGAAATGTGCTACCCGGAACCGACCCAGATCAAACGTGACTTTGCAGCTTTGCATTTTTTTTGTACAATACAATAATTTCACATAATACGATAACTTTCAGTCTTTGCCCTTTTGAACTATAATATCGATTGCTCATTCAGTGCTACAGCTGCTGACGTTAGTGTTACTAATTTGCTGTCATCTGTGCTCTCTGAGACTAGTCTGACCATAGATTTTAGATATAAAAACTCCAACCACAATATTTCAAAAATCGCGCTGACGCCAATAATGCACTTCTGTTTACGTCATCTGTCAAACACCGATATGGTGGAATAAGTCCCGCCTTCTAAATAAAAGAGCCAATCATCTATTGGTAAAATCATCGCGTCAATACAGATGTTAAACAGACCCGAGACCCAAAGTATTTTTATTGATTTCATTCAACAAATTAAATAAACATCACTGAAAATGTGGAATCAAATTATATACAATAAAACCCTTCGCCCCACTCATTCCAGTGGTCATAAATATTTGGAAACAAAAAAAAAAAAAAAAAAACACAAAACACACACAAGAAAATTAATAAATAAAAATAAAAAGCACACTTTCAAAAAACAATCAAATTGCACACACACATTTAAAACTAGAGATCCCTCTCTACTACCCCTCCCTGAAAGCCTTCCAAAAAGGCCAAATATCTGCCCTATTTCCTATAAAATAACCCAAGATTTCCCAGGCCTCTATACATCCCTTCTTCAAAGGCCGCCACCCTCTCAATCTCCGAGCATCACTCATAAAATGAGGGCGCTCCAACTGACCTCCAACCCCTTAAAATAACCTGTCTGGCGATCATGACGCTCGTTAGGACCCAACGCTTTATGTGGCCATTCTCAACGTTGATGACACCCCTATCCCCCAAAATACAGAGTCTAGGGCAAATCTAGTGCCCAATACATCAAATATAACACTCTAAAATTTCAACCAGAACTCCTGGATCTTAACACACACCCAAAAGACATGGGTTATGTCTCCATCCTCTGATTGACCTCGCCAGTAGGTGGCTGTGTCTTTAAGACCAAGCCTATACAATCTATTGTGGGTCCAATAAAATCGATGTAAAATCTTAAATTGCATAAGTGGAACCCTTGCATCTTTAGATGCAGACTTGACGTTTTTTAGGATCCTAGCCCACATCCACTCCTCCAATGTCAAGTTTAGATCCTTATCCCATAATCTTTTGAGAGAATTCAAAGTTCTGTCCCCAGACTCTGAATTAGCAGGGAGTAATACACTGATGCCTCATGACCCTTCCCAAAAGCAGCAATCACCACTCTCAAAGTATCTCCCGCACTAGGGGGGCTGCGTGCCACTTCCAAAAACAGTGCAGAGTAGGTGGCGCAGCTGTAAATACTTATAAAATTGCCAAAATGTTGAACCAACTTTTCAAAAGGTCTCAATACTCCACCCTCATATAGGTCACCAAGTATATTAACCCCCCTCACAAGCCAATCTGACAAACAGAAAGGGGACTTTTTATTAATACATAGTTTAGGGTTCAACCATATGCTTGAGGCTCTGTTTAAATAAATATCCGAATGAAACACTATGGACACTTTGGTCCATTTTGAATGCAAATGCAAAATAACGGGGTGCGACTTAACTTCTCTGGTTAGTTTGATCGAAAGGCTTTGCAGTGGCGAGATAGGGGCAAGAACTTCCTTTTCAATACAAAACCAGGGAGGGGCTCTCTCAGGTGAGACTGAATGCATCTTGGGTAGGCCTAACCCACCTTTGTCAATTGGCCTATATAACTTATTGAAAATTGACCTGGGACGCTTACCATTCCAAATGAAGGACTTCGCTATGCTATCAAATTGCTTGAAATAAGAGAGGGGGACATCTACAGGGAGAGACTGTAGCAGGTAGTTGAATTCTGGAATACAATTAATTTTAATAACATTAACCTTCCCAATCATGGATAAATGTAATGAAGCCCACCTCTCCACATCATTCGAAAACCTTTTTATTAAGGGATCAAAATTAAGTGAATTAAAAAAAAATTTAAATAATTTGCTGGGAATAATATTACCAAATACTTAATTCCCTGTTTGGGCCACTGGAAGGTACCTGGCTGAAAAGCTGTTAATGAACAGTACGCTGTCAATGCCAAAGCTTCGGATTTAGACCAATTGACTTTGTATCCTGAGAACTTGGAAAAGGAATTAATAATTCTGTGGAGGTAAGGCATAGATCTAGTAGGGTCGGAGATGAATCTCAAGACAGTGCTCCCTAAATTCCATCAGTATGTGGATTTTGCAACGGGAGGGGCGAACATGCTTGATCTTGTTTACACAAATATCCCTGGCACGTACCGGTCGGAGCCCCGCCCCCACCACGGCTACTCAGTCCACATCTCTGTTATGCTAATTCCGGCATACAGACCACTTGTCAGGCTCACAAAATCGCTTCAGAAGCAGGTAAAAACCTGGCCAGCAGGAGCCATCTCTGCTCTTCAGGACTGTTTTGAGTGTACTGACTGGCACACGTTCAGGGAGGCTGCAACATATGGGGACTCTACCAACTTGGAGGAATACACAGCATCAGTGATCAGCTACATCAGCAAGTGCATTGATGATGTCACTTTCTCCAAGACCATCACCACACGCTCCAACCAGAAGCCGTGGTTTACTGCGGAGGTGCGTGCGCTGCTGAGAACCCGAGACTCCACCTTCAGAGCAGGTGACAAGGCAGCCCTAAGAACATCGAGGGCCAAACTGTCCCGGGCCATAAGAGAGGCAAAGCGAACACAAGCACAGAGAATCCACAGTCACTTCCAGGACAGCGGCAACATGTGGCGCGTGTGGCAGGGCATCCAGGCCATCACCAACTACAGGACAACATCAGTTGCCTGTGACAAAGATGCCTCCCTCCCAGATGCGCTGAACGACTTCTACGCTCAGTTTGAGGCTCAGAACAATGTGGTGGCGAGGAAGACCACCCCCCCTCCCAACGACCAGGTGCTCTGTCTTACCACGGCTGATGTGAGGAAAACTCTACATAGAGTCAACCCATGGAAGGCTACTGGACCAGACCATTTCTGGCAGAGTGCTCGGAGGATATGAAGACCAGCTGGCAGATGTTCTTACCAACATCTTCAACAACTCTCTGAGCAGTGCCGTCATTCCAACGTGCTTCCACAATTCCACAAAAGGCCACCACAATTGTCTCCATGCCAAAAAAGTCTTCAGTGTCCTGCCTCAATGACTACCGTCCCGTCGCACTCACACCCATCTTGTGCTTCGAGAGGCTCGTCATGAGGCACATTAAGACCCAGCTGCCCCCTCACTAGACCCACTACAGTTTGTGTATCGTCCCAACCGTTCAACAGATGACGCCACTGTCACTACTCTACATCTGGCCCTCACCCACCTAGATAAAAAGGACACATACATTCGAATGCTGTTCAAAGACTTCAGCTCAGCATTCAACACAATCATTCCTCAGCACCTGATTGGAAAGCTGAACCTGCTGGGCCTGGACACCTCACTCTGCAACTGGATTCTGGACTTCCTGACTGGGAGACCTCAGTCAGTTCGGATCAGGAACAGCATCTCCACCACCACCCCACAGAGCACTGGGGCCCCCAGGGCTGTGTGCTCAGTCCACTGCTGTTCACTTTGCTGACTCACGACTGTGCAGCAATGCAGCTCGAACCACACCATCAAGTTTGCCAATGACATGACCAAGGTGGGTCTCATCAGCAAGAACGACGAGTCAGTAAACAGAGAAGAGGTGCAGCGGCTAACGGACTGGTGTAGAGCCAACAATCGGTCTCTGAACGTGGACAAAACAAAAGAGATGGTTGTTGACTTTAGGAGAGCACAGAGTGACCACTCTCCGCTGGACATCGATGGCTCCTCACCTGGCGGAGAACCTCACCCGGTCCCTCAACACCAGCTCTATTACCAAGAAAGCCCAGCAGCGTCTCTACTTTCTTCGAAAGGCTGAGAAAAGCACATCTCCCACCCCCATCCTCACTACATTCTATAAAGGGACTATTGAGAGCCTCCTGAGCAGCTGCATCACTGCCTGGTTTGGGACTTGCACCATTTTGGACCACAAAGCCCTGCAGAGTATAGTGAGGACAGCTGAGAAGATAATCAGGGTCTCTCTTCCCTCCATCTAAGACATTTACACAAAATGCTGCATCCACAAAGCAACCAGCATTGTGGATGACCCCCACACACCCCTAAAACAAACTCTTCACCCTCCTGCCATCTGGCAAGAGGTACCGAAGCATTCGGTCCCTCACAGCCAGACTGTGTAACAGCTTCTTCCCCCAAGCCATCAGACTCCTCAATACTCAGGGACTGGACTGACACACACACACACCTGTACACCATCCAACTTTTGCACATGTCCAGAGCTGCACTTTAATTCATTGTCACTTTATACCTGGCTGCTACCTCAATAAATGCTATGTCCATAGAACACTATTACATAGTATTTAGCATTTTAGAAAGTGTCATCTTTTTGCACTACTCGATTACAAATGTGTACTGGTCTCTTACTGTGCCTGTTGTCCTGTTCCTTTTAGTAATTTATTGTACTGTCCCATACTTTATGCACATGTTTGCAAGTGCACTTTATGTAGAAATGTTATCTAGTCTGTGTAGTCTCATGTGGTTCTGTGTTTGTCCTTTGTTGATTAATGTAGCACCATGGTCCTGGAGGAATGTTGTCCCATTTTGCTGTGTACTGTACTAACTGTATATGGTTGAACGACAATAAAAACCACTTTACTTGACCACATGATATTGATGAGACACCTAATGTTATCAAAAGAGCTATGGCTTTGAATAAACCCCACCTGATCTATATGTATAAGTGATGCCATTACTTAATCAATTAGCCAGAATTTTTGACAAAAATTTTACATCTAACTGGATCAGTTAAATTGGACGGTAACTTTTACACTCGCTTGGATCTTGGTCCTTTTTATGAATCAGACTGTTCCGGGCTTGTGTGATGGTTGGCGGAAGCTTTCCATTATTTAATGATTCCATATAAATTTCTAGCAAAAGTGGAGCCAGTTTTGTAGCATAAGATTTTGAAAAATTGCCTGTAGGCAGGGCCTTAATTAACTCATCAAGCTCCTCCAAGGTTATCTCAAAATCAAGATAATTTTTTGCTCAGTTGTCAGTTTAAAAAGATCTAATGGTTCCACAAAGTTTCTAATATCTTCATCAGTAGACAGATGTGAAACTACAGAGAACAAAGTAAAATTCTTTAAAAGCATTATTAATATCAATGGCTGAGGTAAACATTGCTCAATTTTACATAACAGAAAGTACTTTGTAAAATAATCCCCAGCCAATAGGCAGAATGAACACAAAGAATCTGTAGATTAATTCACAGAAATCTCAAAGGTGTGATCCTCCACAAAACAAATTCCAGCCGATATAAAACCATTCAGTTTCCTTGGACAGACAAACAAATGTTCAGTGAGCCAGATGTTATGACTTCAGCAGATGACATAATCATTCCAATGTCCCATAAAAATACTCCACAAAACAAACTCCAGTCAGCAGGAGGCATAAGCACGAAGAACGAATAGATTCATCCACAGTTGTTCCAAAGCAGTTTTATTCAACAGAACAAGCTCCAGCCAGTAGGCGGTACAACACAAAAAGAAACAAAACAGGCATCCCGGTTCCCCAGATGGTCAAGTCAATTCACTTGGAGGCTGCATAAAAGTATATGCCATGACTTACTCAGTCCATCAACTTTATAAAATAAATCCTTTGTGTGAGCATGTAGATATTTTACGGTCATCTGTAGTGTCCACTCTCAAACTGACTGGGAATTTCAGTGCAAAGTGATCGTCCATCAATGCAAAAGTTTCTTTAAGGAAAAGTGTTATTCACAAAACAAACTCCAGCCGCTAAGTGGAGCCAATGCAAAAAGAAACAATAATGACACCTAGCTTCCTCAAAAGCCAGAGTAAGTACAGCGAGTCAACCCACTCATATGAGAAACACCCAAATGGTTTAATCACCCATTGATTCTATAAAAGACATTGCCTGATTGGGACATGTAAATACTTTGCGACTGTCCTTCGCTTCTATTCTCAGCTTGGCCGGAAACATCAATGCAAAAGCGATCTTACGTTGATGCAAGAGTTGCTTGCATTCCCTGAACTGATCACGTTTCTCTCTTGTCGAACTTGCAAAGTCTGGGAACAAGAAAATAGTATGATTCTTCCAAGAAAGCTTTCCTTTTCACCTTGCCTGGCACAACACAAGATCTTTATTGGCTGATCTCATAAATTTGGCCATGATTGATCGGGGCCTTTCACCCTCAGCAGATCTATGTGTCGGAACTCTGTGAGCTCCCTCAATTTCCAGCTTGTGGCCTGTTATGTTGAGCAGACTCGGGAAAAGCTCGTCTAAGAATTTCATGCCCTCTGCCCTCCTCATACTTAGGAATTCCAACAATTCACACACTATTCCTGTGGCTTCTATTCTCAAGATCTTTAAGCTTTTCAAGAACATGTTCCAAATAATCTTTGGTTGTGGGTGGATTAGCATATAATTCCCTCTCCGATGACTCCAGATAATAGATTAGTTTCTCAACATCTGCCACCCTTGTAACTAACTCAGAGAATTTTATTTCCATTCCCATAATCAATTGATGTATTACAGCAAGATCCTCTATGTCAGCAAGAACCTTCATCAGCATCACCATCATGTTGGACAGTTGATTCTGGATCTCCTCTCCCGCCACGCTATCCAAATCAAGTCTCCAGTCTGTAGGCCTGCCGGGGCTTTCATCCTTAACACGTAAGTGTCTTTTAATGTCTCCAGAGCCCAAGGATTTTGTCTTCTTTGCCATGATTTACCTCAAAGATGTGAGAGTAATGAGAATAATTAAAGATTTCGCAAGGTGCGCAGAGCTCGTCTCTCACACGTCTGCTTCTTGCATGGCGTCATGTGACCCCCTCCATTGATGAAGATTTAATTTCTCCATTTGTATTGGGTTGGGCATTCTGCTAATGGATCACGCATAGATGGGAATAGTGGACTCCAGCATGTTTTCAGGACAACAGTTTCTCTCCACTTCACCTTGTTCAAACCATCTCCATGGGAACACTTCGATTGAGCATCGATAATTTACAGATGTGTATTAACACAGTCCCAGCAGTTCCCCAACTTTTTCCTTTTCTTCATGGGAGATAGTGTGATGTTTTCCATTGATGTTTAGCAGGAAAAGCAGACAATGCCAACCGTTCACAAATTGAATCACCTATGTGAGGACGGGGGCCTACTAAGGTTCTCACATTTTTTATCTCACATTTGACACTATCGATGAGGTTTAGGGTAGGGAGGTCAGTTTTGTTTATTTAAAACTTGATAGAGCATTGTAAAGAGTTATGAATGATAAGGAGGACATGAAGAGGAGTTGCTCCTCTCATGTAGGGATTTTAGTGGGCACGCAGCAGTGCTCACAGCTTCACAAATAACAAAACTCTCAGTAAACACAAAGTTCTCTGACTTCAGGGAACACGCCAACACTGGACTGACGTGTTGCTCTCTCTCCTCCCCACTGCCCATGACGTGGGTGTTTTATCCGCTCTCCCCGTGCTCACTGAAATTAGAGACAGGTGTTAGACATAATTTGGATCAGGTGTAAGTGTCCTTGCCACTTCCCTCTCGCCGGACAGGCACTTGACCACGCCCCCGCTGCCACAAGCATTAACTTTAAAAACCTCATGTTTTTGGGAGAGCATTTTACTTGCTTTTAGAGCCATACAGTGGACATTTCACTTCTGAATTGATGCGATACTAGCAAGGAAACAAAAATCACCACACAGTTATGTAATATTTTGAGATCAGGCTCTTGAGATTGGATCTCTAATCTCCAATGCCAAAGTCTTTGTTTGTTTTCCATTTCTATCAGCAGCTTATATATCTTGCGGATTCAACAGAGACTGTTCATCCAAGCAGGAAGCTAAAATCGGCAGTTGCAATAATAGTTCCATGCTGGGTTTGGCAACTTGGCCTTTTCCTGGAGTTTACCCCGGATCCTTTCCAACCACTGCTCACTAACAGGGGGTTTCCATTGCCACTGTGAGTGGTGGCTATTTTCAGAGTCCCTTTGCCCTAGAGCTGAGGGAGCTTTTCTCTTGACAGCTGTCTACAAACTTGTAAGCTGCTGAACACATGGAAATACAGCTAAATGGCATCATGTGATGCTAGCTCATCACTAGCGCTCTAAAACTACTGGACCAAGCACCTCCCCGAGGTGTATAGTACTATACCACCAACCAAATGCATTTTTTTACTGCAGTTGGCACTTTTAAACTCAAACAGATCTGGATGAGGCAACTGAAACAATTAGCTGATGTCCATCATCTTGATGGAGAGACAAAAGATGCACCACCAGCAATGGCAGAGGAATGAGGTGTCAGGTGAAGTCTAAGAGCGAGAAGTGAAGGGGTAGAAGCCAAATGACATCATATCTTCAGTCATTCTGAAACATAATCAATAGTTGTTTTACATCCAGCATCTCTCTGCTAAATTAAAAGAAATGTTAGATGGATGGAACTTTGATGGAGTCCCACCTTCATCACAGCTCGTCAACTAAGTGCTTCATAATTGCTTTAGATGGTGTCATCTTGATTTCACTGCGAGAATGGTCTTCCCTCTCCTATAATTCCATTCTCACTGTGTACAGATTGTTCTCTGACTACACAGTCCTTATGAAAAGCTGTGTGTAATTTCAGCAGCAAAAAGGTGAATTTTAATTACAAAAATTTTTATGTTTCTAAAAAGGTTTCTACAAAAAAGGCCATTATTGGAACAAATACTGTAGGTAGTCCCATCCTAAACTCACACCTCTGGAGATAGACATTGACATGTCAGACCTCTCAAACGAACAGTAATGTTTTGACAACCTATATTTTTCTGATTTGGCTTAGGCCACGTCCACACGAATACATTTTGGTTTAGTAAAACATTTATGCCTCTGATCCACACTAGAACAGTGTTTTCTTCCCCCCAAAATGGAATGGAACTCTCAATTGCCACATACAGAGGATTTTTATAGATAGTGGCATCTATTATATTATTACATGAATTAATTTTTTGGGAAATGTTTATCATAATATAATATAATTTATGCATAAATAACACAATCATTGTTTCATATTTCTCCTTTCAACATGGCAATATTTTCTGGAAAGGGTAAAAAGAACTATAGGCTATAGTGACAGTGAAAATAGCTGACAATATTGAAGAGCAAATTATAATGAATCATTCAATTTTATTTTGTATTAGTTCCAAATGTATGAATTCATATCTTATCAATTAATATAATAATTTAAGTACAAATTTATAATTTTTAAGAAAAACTAGCACAATTTTCCATTGTGATACAGAGTTGCCACATGACAATTTTTCCCAGATTTTATGACAAATTTGATTTTTCTATTTTTCCAAAAGTTTCTTTTTTCCCCTTTTTTTTATCAGAGCTATTTTAAGCCAGAAAATCAAATGGGAAAAATATTCCATCAATAGAACATAATGTGTACCATACAGGGCAAGAGATGGTGACTAGAAAGGAGTTAGAAAATGCACAGTCATTCACACTTCATAATCTTCAAGAACATTCAACAGCAATATCTGCATTGATAAACATTTAACAGTCCATCAGCAGTTGTTATGTTGTTAAATACTAGTGTTGCAATTTGCTAATGCAAAACCATTATAGTGCTCATAATGTACACAGATTCACAACTGACATTATAATCCACAGCATTATAAGTGAAGGGGTCCATATCGCACACATCTTATCTGCTGTTAGTAAAGGGAGTAAACACAAGGCCGCATTACAGATAACGCTGGATGCCAACAGCACACATCAGCTCATTGTGATTCACAATCCAACTGTGCCATATCACTAGAGCCATGGCAACAGACTTACCGACTGAGGGCTCGGCTCTGCAGAAATAAAGCCATTAAATCTGGTTAAAGTGAGGCAGTGAATTTATGAAGCATTATTAATGTTTCAGGTAATATTTCACTCATTTTTCTTCGTCAGAAGTGGGACAGTGGTCTGAATTTATTACCAAAAATGTTGAATCCTTGTTTTCAGTCTAACTGAGGCTGTGAGGCTAAGTAAAGTTCCTTTATCTAAACAATAAATGTCTGTCACTGGTACCTCCTACCTTGACCTTTGTACTATAATACTAAAAAATCCACCCATGAATATACTGATGAAAACTGAACAATATGTCATTTGGCTAAGTTTGGAATAGCATACTTCCGTAATACTTGTACTATTAATAGTACATATTATATAGTCAGTATAATTTCTGTAAGTTCCTCAAAAAAATCTATAAATATATATCCTTTTCAACTTTGAGGCATTTTTGGGCTGAGCCTGCAATTTTTTACACTCAAATATAAAAGCGCACCATTTACACATATTGTGAATAGACATTCAGACAAATTTTCAGTTCATGCACCACCCCCTATTGTTTCAAAAAAGATATCTTGGCCTCTGAGTAGACTAACAGAAATGTATATATTTTAGGAAAAAATGGCTAATTTGAAAAAAACACTACTTAAGGTAAAAGAGGATATAAAGTTTTTAGCTATTTGGGGCTTACAGCAGCAGTTATCGGCACATAAAAGAGACATTTGTATTTGATGTCTTACAAATAGCATATTTCACAAAATCTTTCGACCTGTGGTATAAGGGTAACAAAGAAAACCATACAGTCACATTCCTGAGAATGAGAGTTTTCATTTGATATATGAATTGTCTCTTTACGTGCTCTTTGAAAGACTTCTATATTCATATTAATATTAAATTCTACTACATGACCTCTGGGTGTTGCTGATTTGTTCCACAAATGTTTCCAGGCCTTATTTTGTTAATGTAACATAAATGCAGAAGTGATGGTTATCACTGAAAAGTTCAGATTCTAAACATTTTTCACAACATAGCACCCTCTTTTGGACACGCTGGTGGGTCTGTGGAGTTGAAAATGATCCACTACATATTACTAAATATATTTTTAAAATTGAAATCAGATAATTATGCTTGTTACTTCATTAAAAAGTATTCATATTACTAATTACTTTACTTTCTAGTTACTTTCTAAAACTTTTCTGCTCAACAAATTCAAAATAATGTCTATATTTCCTCCTCGTTCATTGACTTGATATGGGGACACACCCTTCAGCTGTCACAGAAATGTTAATTATAATAACATAATAAATGTAATTCATGTTTTATTTGTATTTTACAAAACTAATGTTATTTTAGAAATATGTATAACCCTAAAAAGTCAGTAACTGTAATCTATTTACTAAAAATGTAATGCTTTACACTACTTTTCGCTAATCTTGCTTTCCATTTCCAGTGTGCCACATGAAATTAAAGTAACATCACTGTGATTTTTAAAATCTCCATCTTGACTCTTGACATGACTTATTTCATTTAACTACCAAAAAATACAATATATCTGAATACATTTCATATAAAAAATTATAAATAACCATTTTTATTTTCGAGACACCATTTAGTGAATTAAACATGTAATGTAATGCAGTCACATGACCAAAGTGTTGCATTCTACTGTTTGAAATGTTTATTAATACATAATGTTTCATGTTCTTATTATTTTTTTAAATAGTCGACAGTATTCACTATATACTGCTCAGCATGCAAGTATTCCATTGTAAACATAGCCTTTGACTTTTAAGAAAAAGAAACATAATTTGTTTGGATCATTAAGTCTGATTGTCTGCTGAGGGAAGACTGCAGTGTGTGTGTATCTTTGAGAATGACCTACTTGTGGCGCTTACAAGGTGATAAACAACTGCCTAAATAGCTGAACCTCATTAACAAACAGTACCTGAACACACACTCTCGAAGTCAGCAGAGCATCTCAGCATGTCTCTCCAGATCATTTAATGATCATAAAGCATGTAAATGCTGCTTTTGACCTCCCTGAGCTGCCCAGAGATAATGGCTGCTGCATCATTACTTGTGCTGATGCAGACCAGACCTGCGTTTGTTGACTCTGTAATGTCTACAGAGGCATATACTTTATGCAGGTCACTGTTTGCACCAAATTATTTCCTGGAGGGGACTGTCATATAGATGGCCAGATTTCCTGTTTGCAGGCTCTGTCAAATATAAACTTGGAACCCTACAGACACATGCACACATAGAGATGTGTACTCACCCTTTTCTTAAGTGCTTCTAAGGACTGAAACTCCAGCTTGTCTAGTTTGATTTGGATCTGTTTTGGAACATCTGGAATGACGAATGCCAGGATGAATTTGAGGGCCAGGAGAACATGCTGGAACAGAGAAAGACAACACAATTATGTACTTTATGTCAGTTGTTGGCAACTGGTTCTGTTTCAGATCCCAGATTTTACATTGGATATCAAGTGGCCACCCAAGACAGTAACAAAATTGTTTATATTGCAAATATATCAAATAAAATCATACAAAAGTGTCCTTAAAATCAAACTCTGGTTTCTCAATGGTTTCTACATTTTAAATGTTGAATTTTGTGCTTTCATGCTCACTGGCAATAATAATTTCACAGCATGTAACCATTTTTATCCTTTCAAATGAACCCATATTTAATGTAATATTTATTGAGTATTTTATCTTTATCTTATCTTTGTTTCCAAAGATAATGGCATGTCACACAACCTTTCCTAGTTGGCATCAGCTTAATTTGGCTAGCCATGTGATGGATGAATTTGTGAAAAATACCAAAATATCAAATATGAGTTTGATAGGATGCTCAGCATTAGAAGTCAACAATAAAAGAAAAGGAAAAAATGTCCTCCATCCTTTTTAAAGCTTATATGAATATTTTTTTATCTATCATAACTACAGTGTCAAGATAAAGTATGTGAACCATTTGGAATTGCCTGGTTTTCTGCATTATTTGCTCAAAAAATGTGATCTCATCTTCTTAAAAACACAAGTATAGACTAACAAAATGTGCTTAAGCTAACAATACACAATCAGTTATAATTAAGATTCAACTTTATTGTCATTGTGCAGAGTACAGGCACAGAGCCAATGAAATGGAGTTGTTTTCGCATATCCCAACTAAGCTGTGGTCAGAGTGCAGGGTCAGCTATGAAACTGGAGCAGGTAGGGCCAAGGGCCCAACAGTGGTATCTTGACAGTGCTGGGGCTTGAACCCCCGACCTTTTTGTCAGTAACCCAACGCCTTAACCGCTGAGCCATTTTGAGCATCCTTACAGAACTGTTTCAGGGTCAGCCATATTCTTAGGAAGTCTGGTGTGATCGGCTCTCTTGAGTTAATTCCACAGCATCTCTATTGGGTTAAGGTCTGGGCTCTGACTGGGCCATTCCAAAAGGTGTTTTTTTTTTTTTTTTTAAGCCATTCTGTTGTGGATTTACATCGATTTTTAGGGTAATTGTCCTGCTGCATCAGCCAACTTCTACTGAGCTTCAGCTAGTGAACAGCCATTATGCCACATGACATTAACCTTTAGGATAACTTGATAAACTTGGGAGTTAATTTTTCTTTCGATGATGGCAAGCGATCAAAAGCAGCCCCAAATCATAATGCTCCTTCCACTGTACTTCACAGATGGAATTATGTTTTCATGTTGGTGTGCAGTGTACTTTATACACCATACTGTACTTAATGATGTGTGTTCTTCCCAAACAATTCAATCTTAGTTTAATAAGTCCAAAAAAACATTTTCTCAGTAGCATTCTGGAGTGTCAAACTTGAAGCACGCAGCAATGTTTATGTTGGAAAGCAGCAGCTTCCTTTGTGATGTCCTGCCATGGACATTTTTTTGTTATAAAATTAGTTTTTTTTATTCCAATGCAGACACAAATGTATTTAACCACAATATTATGCATTCAGAATCAATATATAACCCTTTTTCTGCCATAAATTGCCAGGTTCTCCACAAAAAATAAATAAAAGTAATCTCCTCAAAAGCTGCCACTTTACCCAACTCTGTGCACCACTCACGAAATGAGGATGCATCAGTTGACTTCCATCCCCTAAGGATTATTATAAGGATTGTCTGCCAATCATCACACTGGTTAGGATCCAGCTTTTTTATGCATTTATCTCCCACGTTCAGGACCCCTCCATCACCCAAAACAAACAGTCTGGGTCAAAATGAAAACTGAGTGTCCAGTACGTCAAACACAAAGCGCTGGACCCTCAACCAAAATTCCTTAATCTTAATTTAACCCCAAAAATCATGTGTTGTGTACCCGTCATCTGACTGGCATCTCCAGCAGGTGGGTGAGTCTTTAAGACCAAGCCTATACAATCTAGAGAGGGTCTACCATAACCAATGCAAAATTTTAAATTGCATCAGATGGACCGTTGCATCTCTAGATGCAGACCTGATGCTTTTTAGGATCCTAGCCCACGCCCTCTTCTCCAAAAACAAGTTTAAATCTTTCTCCCATAATCTCTTGAGAGAAGACGAGCTCCTACCCCTAGACATAGAGTAATACACAGCTTCATGACCTTTCCCATAAGCAGTAATCACCATTCCAGAGTATCTGCCACTTTAGTGGGGTATACACTACTCACAAAAATAGTACAGAGCAGGTGGCGCAGATGTAAAAGCCTAAAGAACTAGAATCTAGGAATCTTAAAACGCTGAGCCAAATTATCAAAAGATCTCAGTACTGCACTCTCATAGGAGGTCACCGAGTCTAGTAACCACCCTCCCAATCCACTCTGACCAACAGAAAGGGGACTTATTAATATGTAATTTAGGGTTCAGCCATACGCTTGAGGCAACATTTAAATAAATGTCTGAATTAAACACTCTGGACAATTTTGTCCAAACCACATGCAAATGTGATATAATGGGGTGTGACTTAACTTCTAAGAAGGTTAGTTTGATCGAAAGGCTTTGCAATGGCGAAATAGGGGCAAAGACTTCTTTTTCAATGTGAAACCAGGGAGGGGCCCACTCAGGTGGAAATGAACAATGACCCAAATGGCCCTGTTTGGGCCATTGAAAGGTGCCTGGCTAAAAAGCTGATACTGGGCAGTACGCAGTCAGAGCCAAAGCTTTGGATTTAGACCAATTAACCCTGTATCCCGAAAATTTAGAAAAGGCATTGATAATTCTGTGGAGGCATAGATCTAGTAGGGTCGGAGATGAATAATAAAATATAATCTGTGTAACGCAAAAGTTTATGCGCCACACCTCCTGCCATCACCCCTGGAAAATCATCCTCCTTACTTATCGCGGCTGCTAATGGTTCCAGGGCAAGACCCTGCCAGGTGCTCCTATTCAGAGTAAAATATTCTGAAATTAATCCAATTGTTTGTACCGCCGCTACACGGTGTCTATAATGTAACTTAATCCATTAAATAAAAGTATTTCCGAACCCATATATTTCTAAAATCTTAAAAAGATAATCCCATTGTACCATAACAAACGCCTTTTCAGCATCTATCTGGATCAGTGAAATTGGACTGTAACTTTTACACTCGCTTGGATCTTTGTCCTTTTTAAGAATCAGACTGATCCGGGCTTGTGTCATGGTTGGAGGACCATGACCTCCATGGTTGGAGGTTTTTATGGAATCATTCTTTAATGATTCCATAAAAACGTCTAGCAAAAGTGGAGCCAGTTTTGTATCATAAGACCTAAAAAAAATTCAGCGGCAAAGCCACCAGGACCTGGAGCCTCGGCGCTTCAGCTCTGCCTCTGCACTTTTAATATTTCCTTTCAACTCCACGAGTTCTAGTGTTTTGGATTTTTTAATGAATGAGGGATATTGTGTGATCCGATCCCTAAGAACTGCCTTAAGTGCCTCCCAAGCCATGCCCACAGAGGATAATGGGGACCAGTTGGTCTCCATATAGACACTGATTTCAGCCTTTAAAATTAGTTGGAAATCAGGATTTTGCAAAAAGGATACATTAAAGTGCCAACTATATGATTTATTTTTCTCCATATGTTGCAACACCTCTAAACACAACAGGGTATGATCTGAGACTAAAATGTTTCCAATTGAGCAATCATCAACAGATGAAATGATGGATTTGGATATATAAAAAACACTATTCTATAATAAATCTTATGGACAGATGAAAAACATTTATAGTCCCTACCAGATGGGTTCAAAAGTCTCCATATATCTGAAAGATCAAGATTTTGACATCCTGTAAAGCATCAATGTTGCTCTAGGAGGCTTACAGACTTTTTCTTCACTATGATCAAGGATTCCATCAATAGATTAAAGTCTCCTCCCAATATTATATCATGAGGTGATCCAGCGGCTTGCAACATCCCTTCAAGATCTATAAAAAAGCCCTGATCATAAACGTTAGGTGCGTAAATATTAGCCAAAATCAACCTTTGCCCCTGAATTTCTGCTAAAACAATAATGACTCTTCCTAATTTATCCTAACGTGTTCGAAAAATTTGAATTGTAGATGTTTATTTATCAATATAATGACTCCCCTGTTTTACTTGAGCCAGCACTTTAGAAAACATGTCCATCCCATATCTTCCCAATTTTTTCTGCTTCCTGCGGGGAAAGATGAGTTTCAGGAAGAAACACAATATCACATATCTTACATTTAAGAAACCTTTTTATGTGGTGCCCCAACCCATTCACTATTCCACATAGAAAAAGACAATCCACTCATATTAACATTTGACATTTTGATATAACAGAAAAAATGAATTGTGTGTCAAAAATTAAATTATAAAGACCACATTTCAACATTACTGCAACAATAAAACCCTAAACTTCCTCCCAAACAAAACAAACAGAAAAAAGAAAACCGGGCACATTAACACATGACAGCGCCAACCGCCATCAATCCCTCTAAACTCCAAGAGTCCATGCATGCATATGAGAACACCCGCGACAACTTTGCCATCGGATTGCTAAAGCCTGGTTTTTCTATACAAATTTTGTGAGGCAAATTTACATAATAGAAAATACTTTGTATGACAAACTATTTGTAATAAAAAGATTTGCACTATGTATGTGTATGTGTGTAGGTATGAAGGTGTGTGTATGTATGTATATGTATAATTATTTTTTATTATTATCTATTTCTTGCTGGTGTTTTTGTATTGTTGTGCACTGGAAGCTCCTGTCACCAAGACAAATTCCTTGTATGTGTAAGCATACTTGGCAATAAAGATGATTCTGATTCTGAACTCCAGCCAATAGAAGGCATAAGCTCAAAGAACAAGCAGATTCATCCACAGCTGTCCCGAAGGTATGTTCCTCCACAAAACAAACTGCTGCCAGGTGGAACCATCACGAAAAGAAACAAAACAGACGTCTCGGTCCCTCGGATGGTCCAGTGTATATTTAATGAGTCGAGTTGGCTCAGAGACCACATAAGAAACACACCATGATTTCCTCAGTCCATAAACTCTATAAAATACATCGCTTGTTGTAGACATGTAGATATCACTGGCCGGGAACTTCAATGTAAAAGCGATCTTCCGTCAAGGCAAAAGTTTCTTGAAGGAGTGTCTCTCCGCAAAACAAACTTCAGCCACTAAGCAGAACCAGCACAAGAAGAGATTGTGCGGATTCTTCAAACAGTCAAGTGAATGTTCAGTGACCCGGTCCACTCGGCTGCAACGTAAGTACAACAAAATGACTTTATGAAGGACAACGCTTGTTTGGGGCATAAAAAAATACTTTGGAGTCATCCTTAGTATATATACTTAGTTTGGCTTGGAACATCAGTGCAAAAGCAATTTTCCGTTGATGTAAAAGTTTCTTGCAGTCCTTGAATCACTTGCGTTTCTCTCATCGAATTCGCAAAGTCTGGAAACAAGAAAATGTTGTGATTCTTCCAAGAAAGCTTTCCTTTGCTCCTCGTCTCACATAACACCAGATCTTTATCGGATGATCTCAGAAATTTGGCAAGAATTGATCAGGGCCTATCTCCCTCAGTTGATCTATAAACTGGGACTCTGAGAGCTCACTCGATTTCCAGTTTATGGCCTGTTAAGTCGAGCAGACACGGGAAGAGCTCGTCTAAGAATTTCATCATATCTCTGCTTTCCTCATGCACAGGAATTCCAACAATTTGGATGTTATTCCTGCGGCTCTTATTCTCAAGATCTTCAAGTTTTTCCAAGAATGTGTTCCAAAACAACTTTGGTCGCTTGCAGATTATCAGAAAATTCCCTCTCCGATGACTCCAGATAATCTATCCATTTCTCAACATCTGTCACTCTTGTAACCAACTCAGAGAATTTTGTTTCCATCCCTGTAATCAATCGACATATTACAGCGAGATCCTCTAAATCAGCAACAACTTTCATTAAAGTAGCTGTAACCCACACCTCCAATCTCGTTTCATTACTTGAATGACAGATTTGCCAACTGCTGACTCTAATTAGTTTTTGTTTACTTCTTTAGCCTAGGGCTTCACATACTTTTTACAACCCACACTGTGAATGTTTTAATGATGTATTCAATATGCACAAGAACAATACAATAATTTGTGTATTATTAGTTAACACAGATTGTTTGTTCATTAAATCTAACTTATACGAATATCAAACCAGATTTTAAGACAAATTTATACATAAATGCAGGTAATTCCAAAGGGTTCACATAATTTTTCTTGCCACTATATGACTTATTATACAGTCAGCTGAATTTTCTGATTTTCATTTACACTGTCAGAAAAACTGTACCTCTAGACAGCTTGTTACTGGGGCAGTACCCTTAAGGTATGTACCTTTTAGGAACAGATAAGGTACAAATACATACCAGCTGACATGTAGAGGGTACAGTATGTGTACCTTTAAGGGTACTACCCCAGTGACAAGCTGCCTAAGTGTAAAAAAAATTCTGGCAGTGTAACATTGTTTTTTCCTTGCTATCCACGACCCTCTCATACGTTTTTGGGTAAAGACCTACCATTTGAGAACTGCTCTATGAAATTATATATATTTTTTATGATGTGTATAAGTTTATATTTTGGCAAGAAAGTATTGTCTAAACTTTTAAGCATATTCTAGATTGCTCAATGTCATTGAAAATAGTTTTTTACAATGAGAAAGATTCAATCCACTAGACCTCTTTCTCAAATCCATATGCACTCTTAAAAACTGAGACATATAAAATAGAAAGTGAATATATTTCAGTAATATTTAATGGCTGGTTGATCTTTATTACTCTATTTGTTCAAAGGCTACATTAGTGAGATGTATGTAGCTGGCAGAGTGCCAGCTGTGATTGCGACTATCTCTAATGTATTAGATAGCCACATAACCATTGCCTCTGAAATTGGCTCACTATTCATCTCTGTGTTGACTAGAGAGAACTATTGACAATTTAAGTGAATGTAAAAATGAAGAACTGCATATCTCACACATTTATCCATTAAAGATTTGGAAGTTCTCACTATTTATGTATTCTGGCTTTAAAGAAAACATGAAATGGCATTTACATTTGCACTTCTGAGTGAAACAGAAATGCAAATGCATATGGTTAATATATGGTATTTTTAGTTAGTATATGGTATTATTAGTGCTTGCTAAAATTCCCTAACCCAAAGAACTAACTTGTCTGCTCTGGAGCAGAATGTCAGAAAAATTTGGGGTTGGGCTCCTTAAGACATAACCACCTAGCAACCACCCAGAACATCTATCAACAACCTAACAAGCACCCAGAACACCTTAAAACCACATACTATACTGTAGCAACACACTAAAACCACTTAGAACACCTAGGCAAGCAACTACCTAACAACCTACCCAACTTGCCCAGGCAACCATCCCAAACTTACATTTAAACCAGAATATGTAAAAATCTATTTGGTCTATAATTTATAATTTTGTTGAAATGTTAATGCACAATAATAACAGGGATATTTAGATTTTGTTTCATGTTGCTGTTAAACATTTATTAATGTTTATCTGTGGACGGATGTGAGTTGTAAAGCAATATTAGGATGAGAGTCTACAAAATTCAATATAGTATTGTATCCGTCTCAGCATCCCTGTTAGTCAGTTATTGGTGAGTAATGTGGAAAATGTCCCCGCTCTGCTTTGGATGCAGTAGTTTAGCTCAGATATCAATGAACAGTTGTCTCCAGTTTGAACGCTTCTGAATGTCAGTGAGAGAGGCAGAGACATTTGCCAAAGCTGTGACTGATGGAGACAAAGGCACCCCAGGGACTCATGAGAGCAGATTTCTTTGAAAACGAAATCACAATCTGCTCCACTTCTGTAAACCACATAGGATTTATTCCTACAAAAGTTTAAATTACATTATAATCTATAAACCGTTTAGGTTGTAGTGAAAGTCTAAAACTCTTGATCTCTTGACATTGGTTGGTAAAGAATAAGGGATGTGCAATTGACAGTAATCGATTAATTGAGTACTCGTTCAGCTTTAAAGATTTGACTAGTAAAAACAAGAGCAGTCAAAATTAACGCATTAATGCATGTGATTACTTTTAAAGATTTAACACACTCATTTTTCTTAATCGCGATTAACGCATTTACCATTAATACAGCATAAGCCATCATAAACACTGGTTGAAGGAGCCGAACCTTTATAATGTCTTGATGTGTCTGCCCGGACTAATTTCAATGATGCACACACAACAAACACACACAACAGCAGTGTCAGTGATAAAATGATGGAGAAAGGAGCTCAACACTACTTGTTGTTCAAAACAAGCCCATTTGGAACTTTTAACAGTAATCAAGTATTTTTCAGCATAAGCATTTTAATGACCACAGAAGCACGCCAAGGCATATCACCAAAACACAGAATGAGATGTTTTTGTCTGCAAGCATTTTCATATCTAGTTCAAAGCGGCGCAGACACCCTGATGCAAATCATAAATGCGTCTTCGCAATTGCTGTAAAAAAAGTGGATAGCTACAGTCTACAGGCAGAGTAATGTTGTGGAGAACGAGAGTTAAAGAGATTTGATACCTATTGCAATGAATATCATACCTATGTGGGGACTAGTTCTTTCAATTAGAAAGAACTCCATTTAGACTTGGGAAATGTTTAATGTTACTTAATTGGTGCTATTTTAGTGCATTTCTATCTTTATACTGTGGAAGACTTTGCTTGGAAATGCTAATGAAGCATTATATGGCTACATATTGTTTTTTCTTTTCTTCCCTAAGCAGGAAATAAATGAATTTTGAAAGGAAAATAAGTATATTTAGTCAAATTTAAGCACTTTTAAAATCTGCAATTAATTACAATGAACTACCAAAAAAGTATGCGATTAATTGTGATAAAATGTTTTAATCAACTGACAGCAATATTAATAGTAAAAACATACTTTAATATTGCAATTTGATTTTCATTTGTGCCTTTGCCTGCTTGGGCAACATAAAAATGCATATCTTACTTTAATCTTGCCGTTAGGTTTCCCATGAAGAACATTCTGCCATTAAGTGATTGTATCACTTCAGAAGACTTGGAAAGTAAGTTTTCACGTGAGAGTGCAAATGTTTTATTTTTTGTTTTGTTGTTGTATTTTTCAATGCTATTTTGTTTTGTCAAAAGAAAAAAGGTTAAAAAGTTGAAGTTTGAACTTAAATTCTTAATTTCAAGTAACCGATTACTTGTTTTTTATGTGTTAGTGCTCGACTACAAAATTATTAGAAATGCCTATTCCTAGAAATAATGCACAAACTGTGACATAATGCATAATCTGAACTTCAATCACCCAAATATGAATTGCATGTCAGTATTTAATGGTCTGAATACATGATGCATGAGTGTAACAGCTACTCCAGTAGTACAACAATAATATTTCACATATTTTAACTGTATGAAAATTCTAATGACAAGAATCAATATATTTAGTTAATTTTTCTAACATGTTTTATATTTTTGGTAAAAAAAATACACTGATCACTACTAAGAGCAAGTGTCTAAGACCATTAAACATATTGCGGTCACCGAACACTACATTTTATATATTCGACCAAAATGCACACTCAAAACAAGCTAAGAATGCAAGTCAATAGCTTTGTAATAGCTTTTGTTTTATTTGTAATGATTTCCTTACAGATACTCTGTACAGCTACACTGCAGAGGTTTTTCTGTAATGATAAACATGCTGGATCCAATGTATGCTAATCCTGCACATTGTTTCAATGGCTTTACAACGAAAGATAGGCAGGAAGTTTAGCACTTATTGCACAAAGCACCAAAGTCCAATGAAGATGAACAAGAATCAAGAGAGTAAAGACTGCAAAATATAACTGTTTTGATATAATATTGTATCACCAGGTCTCAATTCCCACCACTATAAAGAACTCATTTACTTAAATTCCATCCAAATTTCAAAGTCTGGCTCCATCCTTCCCACAAGTAATACCACACAGGTTGACTTAATTTTTGCATTCCAGACGGCATTAAAATACACAGGCATTTTCCAGCCCAGCTGGTGAAGATAGCACGACTAAACCAAACAGGTTAAATGAACTCAACAAACCCTGCTAGACAAAAATGCAGTAATTATTAAATACTCGCTCACTGCATTGTAACACACTTCCAAAATTGGCTCTCTATGAGTTGAGGTTACAGTTCAGGGCATTAGGTTTAGTGTGGCCTGTTGTAGCGGCTGAGAAAGCCTGAGGACAAGTGAACACAAGTGGTAAATCTTAAAGACTCTTGGCATGGATCTTAACAGTTTTAAAATACAAAAACCTTGAATATCAGGCTCGTTTATCTTCACTTCATTGCAGCAATCACATAATGCACTTACGCAATAACACTGACAAAAAACAAAATGATCACAAGGCTATAGAGACACTCGTTCTGTTCCAAAACCTAGTGAGCTGTTTTACTGCCAGCTAACTTCTAGGGCAGCATCCTAACTGAAATGAAGCCCCATAAGTGATTGCTTTGAAATGCTCTACTTAGGCAGCAGTATAAATCTTATTTCAAAGCAAGCTGTGCTGCTTATGTGAGGCACACAATATACATTTACAGATACATTTTGTAATCAATATTTTCCAGTATTGAATGAAATGTACCTATCATTTCGACTTGTATAACATCTTAGATTTTTGTTTAACTGAGCTTGCCGCAATGTAATTCTAGGATTGCCTTCTTTGTGAAGGGCATATGTGATGAAATGTTTTTTTAGTAGCAGCCTTCACATTGGGAGCATATCTATGATGCTTTTAAAATGCTTTAAAATAGCAAAGTAGTTCTTGAAACATAACTGTGTTTACATGAAAATGAATATCAAATTCCCATCAGCAAGCCTGGAGAAATGTTCTACACTTAGTACTGCAGTGAGATTACAGCGCTGACTGAAATACTGACTGAAAGACTGGAATGATTCATCTGTGATTTTTCACAACAGTACCTCAGTGACAATAGACAAGCTTTCAAAGCACTCTCTCCTGCAGGGTGCTGCCTAAAACAAACTGAGAACATGTGTAGAAGTGTGACTCAAAGTGATGTTGCATTTGAGCATAAACTGATGCCCGCCTCTCTTGAGTGTGATTGCTGCTTGAAAGAGAGCATAGTGTGATGCAGAGACTGAGAATCACAGTTCTGCTATAATGGGAGAACAAAGCACACTGATTATTTGTGTAGTCACATTTCTCTCCAATGTTCATAACAGCTAAATAAATAAATGACTGCTGATGTACATGGGAGGGTAGACACACCACAAATACAGACGAAAACAGAATTGATCAAATAGGTTAGTAAATGGATCAAAAGGAAATACTGATACTCTGAAAATAGATCAAAAAATGCGGATGGATGGATGGATGGATGGATGGATGGATGGATGGATGGATGGATGGATGGATGGATGGATGGATGGATGGATGGATGGATGGATGGATGGATGGATGGATGGATGGATGGATGGATGGATGGATGGATGGATGGATGGATGGATGGATGGATGGATGGATGGATGGATGGATGGATGGATGGATGGATGGATGGATGGATGGATGGATTATTAAAGGTGCTATAATGTCTCAAAAAAACATCCAGAGACATGTTTTTGATTACAGTGGAATAGAAAAGAACACACTGACAGAATAAAACAGAGCGGAAAACAACAATAAAAAAAAAAAACCCCATCAAAACAGAATAGAGCATGCCAACACAATAGAACTGATGGAAAAAACAACAAAAGGAAAAAAAACAGAGCAGAACACAACAACAGAATGGACTAAAATAGAATAGAACAGAATAGAAAAACAATATAAAAATAAATAACAAATATAAAAACAATAACAACAGATTAGAATAAAACAGAATGGAAAAAACAATAACAACAACAACAAAAAAACAGAACAACAAAAAATAAAATAAAATTCACATTTAAAAAAATCAAAAACACAAATGAAAAGAATAGAATAAAACAACACGATAGAATAGAAAATAATAAAATAAACACAGCAACCAAATAGAACAACACAACAAAAGAGATTATAATTTAATAGAATAGAATTGAATAGAATAGAATGCAAAATAAATAGAATAGAGCACACCAACAGATTACTACAAAATGGAAAAACAATAAAAAAAAATTAAAAAAAACAACAGAATGGAATACAACAGAACGGAATAAACAACAACAACAACAACCAAATAGAACACAACAAAATAGAGCAGTGATTCTCAATGAGCAGTGATTCTCAATGTAAGCAGGCTCCAGGGGGTACACGAAAATAACAGGATTTTTCTTTGTTTAAACTATAAAACATGTATGTTTTAAATCCTAAAAATGTATGATTAAAAAAATTAGGGCTGTGTAAAAATATAGATTTCCTGATTAATCGTGATCTTCATTTAAACAATTTCTATATCTATTCCTTCCTACAAGTGTTCAACAAGCCACGTGATTGACGCGTGGATTGACGGTCTCAGACGAAGAGGCAACAGAGATTCGTCCTCTGAAACACTGTATTAACCAGGCATGACTCGAAGCATCAGGACATTTTGGGGGTGGTTTAGTTTCTATTTTTGTGGTGTCGGACTGGGTAACTCCACCCACTATAAAATCTCATTGGTACAAAATCACACTCCACATTACAGCACATTAAACATTAAAAATGTGTGGCTCCACATGTTTGAAATGAGTTTTCTTAACTTAAAATTACTATGTAATCTCAACTCAAAAACTTTGTGTAGAAAAAAACCTTGTTGATTTAGGTAAACCCAACAAAATTAGACATGTTATGTAACTCAAATAAATCTCTTTTATTTCATTATGTACCAACTAGTGAAATTGAATGTTAGCATGCTAAATACATGCTGGTTGGAAGCACTACAGAGTGCTCACAGAAGCAATCAATCAATTTCATAAGACTATCTACCTGTCCTCATCGTTAGCTCAAGCTCCAGTCTTCACATTACAATAACCCCCAAAACTCCCAAATAACAGAAACTTTTCTATATCTCAACATAGTAAACATACTCATCTTGCACAAAAGCATATTAAATAACACCAAATTTACATTTACTCTCCCTATCGATTCCCATGCATAGCATGCTAGGCAATGGAAATACTGTAATTTCCTATTAATAATACTGTAAATGCTTTAGTTAGTTTTAAGTAAGTAAATTGAGCAAGCACCAAAAATCTTCTTTTTTTTTTTTAGGGTATTTCTGCATTTCCTATGGACAGACAAATTAAAGAAGGGTCTCTGAAATGCAGAACGTGCATTAAGTTACATGCCTCTGGATATATGGCATTAAACACTGAACATTTGATAAATTACTGCTGCCAAGATCAACACAAACATCTTATGAATTAAATTCAGTATAAGACATGCTTTCTGTGGGTGGAATAAGCACAAGTTTATTTGGTTCAGGAAAACAGCACACAATTTTGTGAATAAAGTGCAATATATAACAAGCCTAATTTACACAGAAATGAATTTGCATTGAAAAGAATCACAATGGCTTATATAGAGCACAGCGCTTTTCAGCACATTTAGTGCCTAGTTAAACTGTATTGTGTGTGGCTAGTGAATAAGATTTTGTGCTGAAATTCGGCTCGCAAAAGTAGGGCAACTGTTTAGTGAATTTGCCCTTTAGAGTGCAACTAAACTAATAGAAAAGTCTCCCTCTCGCTCTCTCTCTCTCTCTCTCTGAGGTCACAGTCAGCCTCCCTTCTATCAAGCTTTTCAGTTCTTCCTGATCCTTCAACGTCTTCTGTCACCGTGGCTACACTGTTGCCTAGTTACTGCTCTCTGAGGCATGTCATCGTGTAATTACCTGAGTATCGAATTGCCCAAAAATAGGCAGCAGTCACGGCTCTGAGAAATACCAGCAAAAACACACACACACATGTGCAATCACAAACCTCTCTGATTCATTCTGCCATTATCCCATGACAGTGCACACAAAGGCAAAGTAAAGCAAAGATAAAGCGTCAAGGCATTTGCATTAACCATCATCCAAAGATGACCTTTGAAATCATAGAGATTATTGTTGTATTTGTTTTTTGGATCGTTTGCTTACTTATGCAACAAAAACAACAAATTCATATTTCTCTCTATTTTAAGGGATAGTACACCCAACATAATGTTGTTATGTGCAACACCAAAGGAGGCAGAATGTTAGAGACTGATAGCCTCAGTCACCATTCACTTTCATTGTACAGTATGAAAAAGTGAAAGTGAATGTTGACTGAGGCAAGGGCTAGACTGGTAATCTGGCATACCGGGCATTTTCCCGGTGGGCCGACGCACTTTGGAGAAGATCAGGGGAAGACTAGCCGACGGGAGAACCGAGGGGTCCAGTGGGTCGGCTGCAAACCGGCCCGAATGGGCCGCGATAAGCTAAAATGAGCCGCCGCTGGTATGCTGAACGGACCACAAAACGGTGATATCTAGAGACCAGAACATCATAGAGACTTGAGGGTGGCTTTTTAGACTTGGGCTTAATAACCGCAAAGAACACCCTCCCAGCCACTTAGCAACACATTGCAACCACCCTAAACCCCCTAGAATAATCTTTAAAAAAATCTTTAAAATGACATGTGTTTTTAATCAGATATTATTAACATGCTGCAATAATATAAAGTATTTAATTGTTTGTCCTGACCTCCTCTGCTGTTACACATCATGTTGTCATGGATAAGACTCTTTAAGGTTGTTTTACTGATTCTGGAAATGATCCATACAGCACAAAACCCTCAACTCTTCAACTCTAATCCCTGCTCACTCCACTTAATGAACTAACAGAGTCAATACAAAGTATATAGACAGCCTTGACAAGCACTGAATAACAGACAGAGAATGTGATCTGCAACTCAAAATGTGAACTGTATTTAACAGACACAATAATGTGCACATACGCTCACTGACAGTACAGTGTGTAAATAACAGAGAATCTCCATATATTGGCACAGTGTGGCCCCATTTAATCTTGCATTAAACCTTTAAGCTCAGATGGGCACAAAAAATTAACAGAATATAAAATATCACATACCATGAGTTAGAGGAGGCGATTATCTTTCAAACAAGCCCACACACAAGGTAATCAGATGCATAGATCATTAGATAATCCACACAAAGCACAAAGTGTACACAACGTCTGGCTATCTGGTATCTTGCAATCTGGCTGAAAGCATGCTAGCTTTCCTGGATCAGACGACGTCATCTGAAATAATTTAGCATCATGGATGCTAAACCAATCAGATTCGGGACAGATCGGTTCAAAAAATCATCCATATTTGGGCTGAGAGACATGCGATTCGTGACTGTTACATATGGCCACCAGGAGATGGCGCCAAGTACATGACAGAGACTCGATGATGCAGACTCATTGAGTCAAATGGCACTCATTCTGAGAAATCTCATTACTAAGTCATGTCTGCATGCTATGCAAAACTATAGACATTGTTGTCTTTACATGTGTAATTAGTTCTTATAATTAGTTCTTACAATTATTATAATTTTTTTGTTTTGAGATGTTTTTGTACAATGGATAAATACATTTTTGTAATGCTTTGTTGTATCAACCCGAAAGTCTTATCTTTTACAGTTGACATGATTTGGAACAAAACAAAAGCAGCCAACTTATTTAAACCCAGAGGTATATAATAAGAAAAATAAGAAATAAAACGTTTTTGGAACAAGTATTTTTGTGTGTGATTTTTCTTTCTTAGGCTGAGAGTCTCAGAATATCACAAACTAAATCTTTTTTTTTTTTTTTAAAATACGTTTTCTTTACAGTCAAGTTATAAGAGTTATAAGTTATAATTTTGGGTATGCCACTGAAACAAGAAATCTTTAAAAACACCCTCAGAGCTTAAATGGTTAACAAGCGTTATCTGGTAGCACTTGACCACATTAAATAGCAGGTGTAAATGCACCCAAGATGCATTGTGATCGAATTCTGATTGGATTGCTGAAACCACATTCAGAGGTGCTCAGGAACGGATTCTGACCACATTCAAAGAAGGTGTTAAATTTAAGTAGCATTCGTTTTTAACGCTACAGCCATCTGTTGTTAAAGAGCTGTATTGCTGATTCTTGCCTTTTTCTGTTTATTCTGCCATGGCAATGTGAAGAACATAACAGACACTGCCATTCTGCAATCTTGCCACCCAAAATTGAACAATATCCCATTGATTGTTCAACTGGAATACACTTGGAACATCTGGTCTCTCTTCTCAAATTCCACTCACTCGCATTTCTCTCCTGTTTTCTAATCACTACGTGTCTTGTGCAAAGTATATTTATTTATGGATTGTGCGACATTCACGTGAAACCAGACTTCGCTCATGTGTTTCAGATGAGAAGCATATTCAGCACTTGCAAAGCATTTTATTTATTCATCAATGTTTTAAAAAGTCACTAAAAGATGGAGAATTTTCAGTTAGCCACGGTTCTAATATGCATGTAGCATTTTCCATTTTGCGCAGGTAACTTTGATTGGATCTCTTACCATTCACAGTGGAGACGCATTTGACTACAATGTGTAAACGCAATCCAGTTACAATATATCCAGATACTACCCAGATATACTGTAAAACACATGTTTAGGAAAGGTGTAAATGGGGCCTTGAAGTCTTGAAGCTCAAGATAACTGCTAATTTTCAGGGACTCAAAGGTTGTTGGTTCAAATCACAGGTTGGACATCCTTCCACTGACCATATCCACTGTGCCCAGATAACCTTCAGTTTGACATGTAAAGAAACTGCTTATATAAATATAAATAAACAATGCAATGGGGAAAAAAAAAAAAAAAAAAAGAGTACTTCATCCACAAAATTGTTTTTATTTTTTTAGCTGAGCAAAACTAGAAGAATATCTATTTGCTATAGAAATTTCCATGACATTTCCTCGCCTGTAATTAGCTATTTTAAAAAAGCCCCTGGTATTTCTAGGTTTTCCATGTCCATGGGAACCCTAAATGTAGCTTCCGTTTTAAAAATCCACTAACAACCAGCAATTTTACTGCTTTCTGTGTGCCAACCAGTTTGGGTCCTTGTACAAATGATCTGGGGTCAGCTCCTCACCCCTGCCAATTTACTCCAGCAGGATCTAACGGGTAGCAAGAATGCTTCATTATACGGTCACTAAATAAACATATTTCACTTTTGTTTTCTGAGTCTTTCTGGTAGAAGTCATTTTGTAGAATGCAAATACAAAAAAAGACACTTCTTGATTCCTTCATATTCCCACAACACTCCTGGTTTTCAGTTTTATTTAAAATTCTGTCATGGAACACTAATGCTGTGCGCAAATAACAATAATAATAAAAAACGGCCTAATTACAACTCCAGTGATTACTGTGAAGTTTAATTAGCAGAAACGAGACACGGTACAATGAATTCCTCCCCAGATTCACACAGAATATCAGCAGTCCTAGTTTGTCTCTCTCCAAAACACAAATCTATAGTGTGTTTGTGTACGAGTGTGACTTTGGGTCAGTTATTTTGAGTGGGTCTCCTAAGGCCAGCAGAAAAGCTTAACCAAACCTCCTGTTTCCTTCTAACGTTAACACATATGGACTGGATCTACATGGTGGTGAGGTTCTGGGTTTTACTATGTTAAACAAACTGACAAGGTCCAACACTCTCTGTTTCCTGCATTATCCAAACCATCAGGTCTGTGGTAAAGGAAACAAGGACTACAGCCAAGACTAGCACTCTTTAATACTCATAACCAGCAGACAAACAGCTCACTCGTGCCACCTTATGGACCGAATAGTCCATTGCATAAGGGAGCCATTAGTTCAAGGGTGTGAGAAAAGAGAACATATCCTTACCTCTATAGCCACCACAATGAGGATCAGCTGAGTCTCTGATTCGGGGAAGTATGCTTTGACTTGTGGGGACAAACCAATTAAGGCACAGTTGGTCACCACAGCAATAATGCTCATTGTCTCAAACGCCAGCTGAAAGAAAAGAAACCCAAATGTTAAAGAATCTTTATTGTATACATTACCATGTAAATGTTTGGACAGACTTGACTTCATCTTTCTTATGATCTTAAAGACCTTTTGACCCAATGTTCAGTCACCATTTACTTTCACTGCATGGAAAACATGCAATGCATGTGAATGGTGTCTAAAGATGTCTAATATTCTGCCTAACGTCTCCTATTTTTGTTTCCCCTTTCATTCAACTTGTATGTCCCATGATTTCAAGTCATATGGATTTGGAACAACATGATGTTAGTAAATAATGATAGAACATTTTTTTGGTGAACTATCCCTTGAAATGCTTGAAATTCGTTTTGTAAACCAATATAAGATAAGATATATAAGACTAAGATATTATGTTTGGTTGTTTTGGTCAATACACAATTTCTACACTTGTATTTGTGTCATTGCATAGTTTTGATGACATTTACTCTAAATGTGGAACATACTACAGGAATAGTTTACAGGAATAAAATAAGGATGAATAAATAAATTACCAATTTAATATTTGGAGTAATTATTTAAGAAATAAGTATGAGTAAGTCTGTGCAAACCTTTACTGGTACTGGATATTAATACAGTTTTATAAAGCACTTTGGTCTTTTCTGGATGTGTCAAAATATTGCTTTTATTTTACCATTGATTTTTATTAATACAAAAATCCAGATGACAAATCCCATTATTGTATTCAACAAAGCTTTTTTCTATATACAATTAGTGAAGTCTATCAGATTATACCATGTTTTACATAATTATAAATTCCTCTATTTCTTTCTTTTTCTCTATTTTGGTTCATTTCTCTTTCTTTAAAGCACAATACATTTCGGAGTCTTTCACATGAGGTTTTCTCACCTGCCACACTCCGATGTCTGAGGCTGGTTCAGTGAAGGGACGCTTGAAGACGTGGCACATCTTGAAGGCATCAGAGTAAACCTCGGTAATGTTATTCAGCACCACCAGCACAGCAGCCAGGGGGTACACACAGGAGAACAGACTCACATAGCCGAACAGCAGGAACTGCTCGAGGTAATCATCAAATGTTCCCTGATGGTCAAAGTTATTTCAGACGAATTACCAGGTTTGCCTTTATTAAACACAATGCACTTTCATTGAGCAAAGAGAGCACAATTATTCTTCAACAAATGTATGAGGTTCAATGACAAATAAGAATGTCTGTAATGCGTATAGGAAAATACTTAAAAATCTAGTTTAAAACACGTGTACCAAGTTCTTAGAAATGTAATCGTTCGTTTCATTGAATTTTTGTATTTTTTATTTAATGACAAAAAAATATAGATTTTTGGAAACCAGGGCCATTTCGAGCTATATAAACAGCCACTCAGGACCCCCGACCCACCAGGGAGCCCCACAAAGTAAAGCCTTTTTTATTTTTTGTAATTTATAGCCATTTTTATATGACTCCCTAGTAGGAATTCGCATAGGGCCCCCATATGCTCAGAAATGGCCCTGGGTTTAACCATCAAGAGTAATGAAGTACTTGCATACATGACTCATAGTATTCAAATATATATATATATATTTACATGTATAAAGAATTTTGGTGTCATGAATATTAGGGCGCTTTCTTAGGGCTACTCCATTTGACCTGAACAAAATGTGCTTTTTAATAAAAAGGTTAAAATATATGATAAAAAAAAACAAAAAAACTTTATGACCTTGAGATACACAGTCATGAGGGTATTTCTGTATATAAGGGTATACTATTTAAAAAACATATTTTTCCATTGTTTAATAAATAAATCAAATTATGCAAAACTACTTATTCCTACTTTTATTTTTCCAATAATTTAAGATTTTAATCAGATTTTTCCCCCCTATCTCTGTAGTTACACCACCTAAATAATTGTTTACTTTAAGCCCCATAAAAATGATCTAAATTCATTTTTATTAAATTGAAATTGAAAACATGCTCATCATAGAACATGTATTTAAATCATTTTTGCACAAATTTAATTTGTGGTCTAATAATGTAATATATCAGCACAATAATATGAGTAATTGAGTAAATGTAATTGACCCATGCCATGAATATCCTAATAGTTCACTCAAAATATCAAAATGTGAGTAAATCATACACTGTAATTTGTAAAACAGTTTTTCTTGCCCTTTTGAAATTAGAGTTTGATGTACACACTGCAGTCCCAAATTCATAACACAAAGCCTCCTCCCAAATCCATCCAAACCATTTTTTGATACTAAGCTACAAAATGGGACATTGAAATGTCATGGTTATGATGTCTCAACCATGGGCATATTAACAAATGACTGCCTACGATAACATATTATCACCTATCAGGATATCAGTGAGGGGGGGGGGGGGGATGGGGGGGGGGGGGGTGCGGACGCAGATGCTTGCCCTGTGAGCGTTTTCATCTGGTTGACGCGACATATTTCCCGCCGCGCGCTCTCTGTCCGCTATTGCTATACCCTATTTCCCCCCTTATATAATGGTAGGGGAAACACTGGGATATAGCAACTGGTAAATGACAGCATTCCAAATATGCTGGTGCATTTCACACGTGAAGATAAAAGCCAGTCATAACAAAGTTAAATTGCCTCTTTAATGCTGCCTTTATGTGCCTTTGGAATTAACCTACTTCCTACTTCAGAAGTGGTAATTACGAGTCCTGGACAATGCCAGATTCATTCATACATATTTCATGAGGAACTTTTTTTGACACCATAATCCATATTACTCGGTTAGCTTTCTGATGATAATGGAATTTTTGTCAAATTCAAGCTATTTTCACGGTGTAAAAACATGCATCAAGTGGTTGCTGAAATACATAAATGAATATGACCGAAACGGCAAGCGCTAATAATTAGCTGTTTGTAGAAAAATTAATAAAACCTGCCATTCTTTACAGAAACCGTACTCTCCTCCATCGTGTTGAAGTTTAAGTTTAACTCCCAAATCGGAAACTCGGGTATCAAAATGATCAGAGTTTCCCAGATGTAAATACGACTTGCGGGGTCGTTCACGTCCAACATCCGAGAATAATTCTGATAGCATGTAAAGGATAAGACGTATATAGTCTTAAATGTACAATGGGAAAACATATGGTTTTAATCTAAGTGTTAGAAATAGTGGAAAATGTTTATGTACATCTAAATTATTACTGTTTTGGTCCAAGAAACCTTGACTAACATTATCTGAGAACTTCAGGGGAACAAAAATAATCTGTAGAGTCCGTTTAGAAAACATAGCCTTTCAATGAGCCAAGAGAAGGTAATTATTCTACAAATGTGCGTATATCATAAGAGTTTACACACAAATTCTTAATCTTCCATTTATAACAGGTAAGCTATCTATTCTTGGTGTTACTACCCATTCATTGCACAACATATCCTCAACATATATCACACTTTGAATAAGTCAAGACATTCAGCTGGAAATTTACCAGATATGTGTTCATGTCAGTCTCCAGCTGAACTTGTTCCAGGAGGGGGAGTTCTTTATCACCCATCAGCCTCCTCATCCTCTTATGAACCTTCTTGTTCCTCCTCTTCTGCAGCCAGTATGGCAGGAAGGCCTCCATTACTTGGTTCAGGATTTGAGAGGTGATGAGCAGGGTGGCCAAACTCTGAGTCCACAAACACAGGCCAAATCCAAGAGTACATTACTTCCAAGCACAAGTAAGGCTTCTTTTGAATCACTGTTTAAAGCTACATGTGATTTGTAGAATAATAGTTGTGCTTGTCTAAGCAGCTGAGCTCTGATTGAAACACGTACCTGTCTCAAAAGCACCATGTCTTGCATGACGAAAGCAATATAGAAAAGAGAGGCAAAGCAGTTTACGAAGTTAAACTGGAAACAAGAGATAATATTAAACCATTTTAGATTAAATGTGCACATTGGGAAAAGCATAATTTTCATATTGCAGACAGAAATAAGTTCTATGTGAACTATCCCAGCAAAGAAGTTATGCTAAATTCTAAGACAGTCTCCCAAACCCAACAAAATGTTTGGGAATCGCTCTTAAATAGCTGAACCTTTAGTTAATTAACAACAATAATTATCATTACATGCAGTTTAAAGACTATGCAAAGTATGAAGACACTAAAGAAACTTTTATAGCATACCACCAAAACCTTGAGCACAAGGTGATTTTGAAATGATGACTCGAGTCTGTGGTTTTCTGCAGTACAAAAAAACATAAATTTAACACTATGATGAGATGCAACATCTTAAATTAATTTTAAGTATTACATAATTGTTGTGTTATAGCACTTACAACACAACGAAAATGATTTATAGAACTACAGAATTGCATTCTCACCCCAGTTTGTGAGAAACTCCGCTGCATAGCGATACAATAGGTTCATGATCTCGATGACAACAGCGTAGATGATACTGGGAACAAACAGCAGAATGCTGGTTGAGAAGTTTGGGTTTTCATTGTATATACTTATGACCCAGTTCTCCATGTCAAAGTAGACCATCATCACGTAAAAGGACAAATACAGGCACAGCAGTACGAAAGGAACCGACGTCAAATATATCCTCAACTGACGCCTGTCGTGGGAACACAAACACAGTCAAAACAAGCTGAGCATGTTCTCATTTTCTGTGATGCTCATGTTTCCAAATGTTGATTTAATCGAAGTATTTCTAAGGATTATCAGTCAATTTAATAAACTTGATCACATCAAATAAGTCTCCATTCTGAAGGCCAACAAAACAAGCAAACCAGCTTTTGATGGCAACCAAAGTAATAGAGATGTGCTTAAAGGAATAGTTCACCCAAAAATTTAAATTCACTCATAATTTACTCACCCTCATGCCATCCCAGATGTGTTTGACTTTCTTTCTTCAGAAATTAAACTAAGATTTTTAGAAGAATAACTCAGCTCTGTAGGTCCTTACAATGAAAGTAAATGGTGACCCAAATTTTGAAGCTCCAAAAAGCCCATAAGTGCAGCATAAAAGTAATCCTTCTTAAGAAGAATCCAGTGTTTTAATCCATTCCTCCTGAAGAGATCCAATCTGTTTTGGGTGAGAACAGACCAAAATATAACTCCTTTTTCACTACAAAACCTGAATCCTTGGCAATCATGATTTCAAGCTTGAATACACTTCCTAGAGCCATCTAGAGCTCTGCTCATGTATCAAGTACTGTATCAAGTGTAATCATGATCATGCCTAGAGACCGCAATGGGCAAAATATACAGTAAAATAGGAGTTACATTTTCATCTGTTCTCACAAAAAATATATTAGATCACTTCAGAAGACATGGATTAAACCACTGGTGTCATATTGATTACTTTTATACTGCCTTTGTTATTTTTTGGAGCTTAAAAATTTGGGTCACCATTCACTTGCATTGTATGGACCTACAGAGCAAAATGTATACTTCAGCTTTAAATGTGTCATGACATGAAGAATCATAATACCCTTGATCGTTTGACATATAAGAGGCCATTGTACTATAAAAACACGGTAAGTTTCAGAACTCAAAACTTCCTCCTCACTGAAAAAAAGAGCATTTGTTGAAACTAAGATGCCAAAATGACTCATTCTCTTCTTCCTCCACATTGTGATGTCACACTGCAGTAGACAATTGGATTTGACCGCCTCCACAACGACACATCAAGGCCTACTTTACATTTAATCACTTCCGTAGCCTGCTCAGTGGCAGTAAGCAGTGAGATGACAAGTAGAGAGAGCAGGTCAGTCAAGCGCAGAGAGCCAATCGTAACAGTGGGCATTTACTGTCATGTCAGAAGCAGCACTCTGACAGATGGTCAGAATGTGGGTGGAAAATTATCATGTTTTACTAATATATATCACTGTTTTTTGTGGAAAAAAATTACTAATATTAAAAGTGACATTATAATTATATATATATATATATATATATATATATATATATATATATATATATATATATATATATATATATATATATATTATAATTATAATGTATACAAAAAAGGACAGAAATGTATCATTAAATTAGAGCATATGACTCATGCTCTATATTCCTAAGAGTCACTTGGATTTAAGTCTTTGTGTTCATAAGCACAAGCTTTAAGGATTTCATTTATGATGCTTTAATTATAGTTTTTTTTTTTCAATAACCCCCAAATCCTCATTCACTTTCATCATACATTTTTCAACATTTCTTCTTGTGAGTTCAAAAGTTGTAGTAAATCAGGTTTGGAGAGACCTGAGAGTGAGTAAATGATTACAAAATTTTCATTTTGGGGTTAACTATTCCTTTAATACAGTCTTAATGAAGCTATGCCATTTTTCTGCCAATATACAGTGTGACAACACTTTGACAACACAACATTGCACCTGGAGCTGGGGTAGATTGGTTCCTCTCGGCCCGTGACTGGATTAAACCCCAGAGCTCCATGGAATCCAGGCCTCGGTTCTTCAAACGCTTTCTTGCGGCTCAGTGTCCCCCAACTGTAAGCTAATGCAGCGCTGCATCTTTTCCACACTTCCAGGAAAACCGTAGACCACACCAGGTTGAAGACAGCAAACAGCACATACTTATCATAGTCCTCCCAGTCAAAGAGGTAGTAGGGGATACCAATAAAAGCCATGGGTACCAAGGCAAACGTGAAATACTCCAGAAACCCAAAGTAGAGTGCCAGACCCTCACCAAAGTAATGTCTGATGTCATCTACATCATGGACACAAAGAGAACATCTTCAGTATAGTACAGTGCATCATGGTTTTGCATGGTTTTAGCAATAAAAAACAAATGTATGGTTTAGGTTCATCTCTCCTACGCTTTTTACATTTGCATTCAAAAGAGAAGACAACAGTATTCTTAGAAATCCCACATTTATTCAAGAAAACTGCTACAAATGATATATATCAACCAAATATGGCAAATATCTATTTATCCTTGCTTATATAACCACAATTCTTGTGAAACTCTTTTAACAGCAAATTATCTCAAGAGAACTGATAGTCTGAAGAACTGATAACTGAAGACCTAGTGCTGGGTTTAAAGTTCATACTGCCAGCACACACAGACAGTGACTCACCCAGTGGCTGGAGGGACAATTTGATCTTTTTGTACCAAGAGAAAGAAAGTCTCTTAAGCTCTTCTTTGTCATGGAGAGGGAAATACTGGACTAAGACACCTTTGGACTGCAATCTCCGCACTGGAAAAGTTCAATCAAACATTAAACTTGCACTTTAAAATTAAAAAGCATTTAAAAACATGAATAAAGCAGAACTATTGTTAAAAGCAAAATATTTTGCACTGTAAAAAAAAAGGTTAATTTTGACAAACATGTTTAAAATGATAAGCACTGACATAAGATGAATACCAGCATTTTTATTCTATATGGGCTGGGTCGCCCCCTCATGTTGCGATCAAATGACCAGCCAACTACACTGCAAATGTAGTTTTTGTTGGTTTAAATTAATTAAACTATGGACAATGGTTCTACACAATGAAAATGAGTTTATTTGACATTTAATTAAAATGTAGGCTCTACTCAAATATTTAACTGAATAACCTTAATGAACTGAGTTAACCTAACTTAAATTTGATCTGTTCAAATAACTCTATTGAAACTTGAAGCTAGCTAGCTAGCAACAAATACATTAGCATATTATGTATGGTATATCTTTTTGTACTGTATCAAAGGTATGGTTCTGCTGAGAGTTTACAGATCACAAATCAGTCATTATACTAGTGATTACTCAGTATTTATGAGAAAAGCAATATACACTGATTTCCCATTGTAATGTATCCAACCTTGACCCAACCATTAGCTGCACTCTTCACAATTGTAACCTCCCATTAAACACTAATAAGTCTCCTACTTGTTTCATTTTGCATGGAAATACATTCAAATAACACTTGAACATTTATTAAGTTGAGTTCAAGTGTGCCGGTTTAGTATTTTCAATAGAGCTGCTTTCCTTTTTTTTCCCTCAGTGAACTATTCACCTTATGTCAGTATTATTGGGCATTTTCGGGTGTCATCTCAGCCAGCAAACAAACAATTACTTAAAAATGACCAAAAAACAATATTTATACTGTTTATCTGAACCCCAGATTTTTTGAATGAAGTAAATCATAAATGTAAACATTTTCACAAGTAATCAAAAATCTATATATCAAAATATCAATATAAATAACATGATTTAGTACACTTTCTGGACCATTATGGAACTGGAACTAATAATCTAACAGTTTTGTTAATGTCATTGCTTCAACCAGTGATATCAAAATGCCAAATATTGGCCGATTAATTGCCCTGACCTATTTATCGGTCGAGCACTAGTTTTCAAACATTAGCTACATAGCAATACAAATAAAAGCATATTTTTGGAATGTTCATATGTTTGTGCAGTTAATGTATTGACCTAATGCAGCTGGTTACAACAACACGCTTACCAACTGATTTTCCAGGGTACAGCTTTAGTTTAGGGTATCCTGGAACATGTTCTTCACTCTTAGCCCTAAGTGTGTCCAGCTCATGTTTGATAATGTATTGACACTCCGCAACACTGAGGAATCCATCACCATCTCCTAAATGCAGACATATTAAAAAACAACAGCTCAGGGAGCACCATGCAACAGTGATATACAACAACCAGGACCACATCTGAGTTCAGCACCATGTCCAATTAATTAAGAATACTATATCCTATGTCAGAAATATCTGTATATCTTTATCTGTTAAAAGCTGCTATGAGGAATTCTTATACGCAGTTCAGAATGCAATAGAAATGGCTTCTTATATTGTGAAATGAATGAGTATAGCCAAAACAGTTTTCATATTCAGTTATCACCGAACTTCACCGTCAAAGTCTTTGAAGCTTTCTCTGTTGGCATATGTGAATCCTCGCATTGTGCCATCTTGAAACTCCTTAAACATCCCTACATCTTCAGACCCATTTAAAAGCCTTTGTAATGTGGAGCCCACCACAAAGACATTTGGATTAGGCTTTTGACCGTCCTGAGCTGGAAACAAGAGCTGCTCAACCAACAACTCAGCTCCTGTCAAAGATATCACAGCATACATGTTAGTAAAGCCTCACTGACCTCCAAGAACGGGCTTATTTTACCAGAGCAAATTGCTAATAAATGATATCCTTAAATACATTTGACATTAAAAAAGTATCCTTTTCTGAATTACAGTAAATACTTCAAGCTAACATCCACACTAATCCATTTTTGTCTGAAAACTCAATTTTCAGTTTCCTAACATCATCGTTTTTCATCCATTTTCAGTGAAGGAAAACGCAGTTCAAGTATGGAGGTGATGTGGACATGATATTATGCTATACTGTATGTCATCCTTTCTTAAATGTCATATGAAAATACAGCCAATGTTAGCAGTCTCTAGTATAGAACCTTTACAGAAATATTTTTTCATTTTTGGAAGTTTCATTGTTTGAATACAATAAAAATAGAGTGAGTTACAGTCTCTATTTAACACTGCTGGCCTTAGACTAATGTCTTTGACTTTTTAGAAGTGTGTAGCTTGCCTTTGATATTAAGTTTTTCATTTTATCAGTGGCAAGTGGTGCAAGTAAGAAGTATGAAGTAACTAGAAAACCTCTTACAGAAGGACTGCGTTCATAAGCATTGTTGGATCAGGGGTTGAGTAACACTGACAGAGGGACAAAGAATGGACTTCAAACAGAGACAACCTCAAAAGGCAGGTAGACATTTCACAAAATGTTCAGTTCCTGTCAACCTTTTTCCCTGGATGTAACATGCAAGGGGTCTCACCTCCATTCTGCTGTTTTTCTCTGATCCTGTTTAGTAACCACGTGATGGCCTCTGCTTTAGTGTCATGAGCCAGTTCCAGGACCACCAGAGGAGTGAACAAGAAGACATCACTGTCAGAAACCGACAAGCCTTTTTGCATTTTTCCTGATCCCTGTGTAACACAGATACGAAGAGAAGCAAAGGGGAAACAATTCATAAATAAAACATATGAGTCTCTTCAAGCCTCAGATGAAAAAGATCAAGTTACACCAAACCTTTTACATTTTAAAGATCAAGCCATATTTGCATAAAATGTTTTCTGTTGACTTATGCAAATGAGTCATTGCCACAATTAGGTAGGCTACCGCAAAACATTTATAATGAAATATTTCACTTTATAACAATTCTAATAGGGCTGACTGAAAAGAATAAGTAATTATAATTATGCTATTTAATTCTGTATACCTACTAGGAATACATTTATATTTTCTATGAAATCCAATGCACTGAAAAAAAAAAAAAAAACTGTTGAGCAAAATAACTAACTGTGCTCAGTTAGCTCCCGTTAATAACTGCGCTCAGTTAGTTCCCGTTAATAACTGCGCTCAGTTAGTTCCCGTTAATAACTGCGCTCAGTTAGTTCCCGTTAATAACTCCGCTCAGTTAGTTCCCGTTAATAACTCCGCTCAGTTAGTTCCCGTTAATAACTCCGCTCAGTTAGTTCCCGTTAATAACTGCGCTCAGTTAGTTCCCATTAATAACTGCGCTCAGTTAGTTCCCATTAATAACTGCGCTCAGTTAGTTTCCATTAATAACTGCGCTCAGTTAGTTCCCATTAATAACTGCGCTCAGTTAGTTTCCATTAATAACTGCGCTCAGTTAGTTCCCATTAATAACTGCGCTCAGTTAGTTCCCATTAATAACTGCGCTCAGTTAGTTCCCATTTATAACTGCGCTCAGTTAGTTCCCATTTATAACTGCGCTCAGTTAGTTCCCATTAATAACTGCGCTCAGTTAGTTCCCATTAATAACTGCGCTCAGTTAGTTCCCATTTATAACTGCCCTCAGTTAGTTCCCATTAATAACTGCGCTCAGTTAGTTCCATTAATAACTGCGCTCAGTTAGTTCCCATTTATAACTGTGCTCAGTTAGTTCCCATTAATAACTGTGCTCAGTTAGTTCCCATTAATAACTGTGCTCAGTTAGTTCCCATTTATAACTGCGCTCAGTTAGTTCCCATTTATAACTGTGCTCAGTTAGTTCCATTTATAACTGTGCTCAGTTAGTTCCCATTAATAACTGTGCTCAGTAGCATTGCTTTGTTTGGCCAATGTAAATTTGTTTCTTCACTAAATGAAACTACTACTTCACTACTAATTTCTTGTTCAGCCAACTATCAATTCACAACACAAGAACTTTCAATTTGTCACCATTTCAATTACTTTTACATGAAGTTAACTGCAATCATTGCCTCTGAAGAAAGCTACGCAAGGCAAGGTACGGTTGATTGACATCATCACACAACAGACCTCAACCCTTAAATCAAAAACATCAATAACGTGACAATCAACAAACCTTGTTAAGGTAAAAGATGCTCCTAATATCACCACACAACAACCGACTAACTGAGGCAACAAAAAACCAACAACAATAACAGCATAAATGAAGTCATCAAACAGTAAAAAATAGGGGCCTGGGTAGCTCAGCGAGTATTGACGCTGACTACCACCCCTGGAGTCGCGAGTTCAAATCCAGGGTGTGCTGTGTGACTCCAGTCAGGTCTCCTAAGCAACCAAATTGGCCCGGTTGCTAGGGAGGATAGAGTAACATGGGGTAACCTCCTTGTGGTCGTGATTAGTGGTTCTCGCTCTCAATGAGGTGCATGGTAAGTTGTGCGTGAATCGCGGAGAATAGCATGAGCCTCCACATGCTGTGAGTCTCTGTGGTGTCATGCACAATGAGTCATGTGATAATATGAGCGGAGTGACTGTCTCAGAAGTGGAGGCAACTGAGACGTCTCCTCCGCCATCCGGATTGCGGCGAGTAACCGCGCCACCACGAGGACCTACTAAGTAGTGGGAACTGGGCATTCCAATTTGGGTAGAAAAAGGGATAAAAAAATACAAATACATAAACAGAAAAAAAGAAGCCTATAATATGAAACCGCATAAGTTATTCATGTTGCAACACATTCTGTGAATTCGCAAATCAGCAAATTGTTTGCATTTGATCAGACAACTCTGCTAGGCTAGTTGGGACAACATTTGGGGGAAAATAGTTGGACTAACATATGTTTTTATGTAACTAAAAGAAATTTAAATAACGCAACTGTAACTCAAAAACCCCCATAAGCTGTAAAAAATGCAATTACATTTTTACAGTGTGTAAAATATAATGAATCTCTTTCCCAATATATCCCAGTCAAATGTAATAAAAGAAAAAATAAATAAATAGGGGAGACCACGGCTAGTTGTCTCAAACAGATGTTGTCACAAGGTTGTAATTCAAATGTCAAATTAAACAATGTGTGCAAAAAAATATTTTGTGAATTCTACTATACAAACGAAAGTTGAATATACCTTAACGAAAGTTTAAACAAAGAACTCAGAACAAGGGTGTTTTTTTTATACAAATCAGGTCGGAGCAAAATGAAAGGGTGAAAGCAGCATATGTTCAATAGCTTTTTTTGTAGCCAAGACTTTAAGATGTGCGGCTATACAGAAATTCATCCATCCATCAATAACATGGAAGCCCATCCTGTCTCTTCATCTTTAGTATGTTTTATTATACATAACATAAAAAATGTGAATAAGATGCATGAATCCTGAAATATGAGCCACTGAGAAACAAACCTGAAAAGTAACATTGCATACATAAAAAGGTGTGGTAAGAAGGGCAATATCAAAGAGGCCCATAGTAAACATGGGGATAACTAAGCCTGTTTTACAAAAGGATAATATAAAACATTAGAGTAATGAACTCAATAAACACAGTATTTGATACTCGTTACAATAAACAGATTTCTGTGTTTATGTCCTGACTGTAATAAAAAGGGTTTGACAGGAGTTTGATTGACACGTCACTGGGCGGAGCTTAACCTGCACTCCCAGCTAGGAACACATTTGAAAGACGATACGCGATATGTGCGATATGTGATCCCAGTTTATACACTTTTACGGATAAATAACCAACAATGAACACTCTTACTGTCAATTGGCAGAGACTAAATGCTTGTAAAATGGCATATATGACACATGCCGTATTCGTGGCCTGAAAACCCCACTGACATGTAAACTGTCTACTCACAGAATTGCAAAGTCGATCAGCTGTCCGGAAAGCGGAAGAAATGTCAGCCCTGCTGTTTAAATGCCCATATGAGGCCGACTATTTGAAAAGAAAAATGATGTATTGAATGTATAAGACCTCTAATGCAAGCGAATAAGCCGGAGATGTGTAAAGTTACGGCTTGATTTGAGATCCTCTACGTCATCGAGACGACACATCACACCAAAGTTATTCAAGCAAGTCAGTCCACTGGCGGCCATTTTTGGAACGCTCTCGGGAGGCTATTTCCAGTCATTACAGTGCAGCTCCTATTCACTTGAATGGATAAAGACCAAAATCTCAAAAACGGTTGGTCAAGATTACTTACAAAGAGCATATTTAAAATCATCAATACAAAATGTCAATTCTAGTATCAAAAATTGTGCTTCTTTAAATCATATTGCGCTGAAAAAACGCAATCTTCCCGGCTTGTATAGCTAATACGCATGCGCGTTATCGAGATGATTGGCAGGCGATTTCTGTATCTAAAAGTCGATTGGCTCTTTTAATTGTAAGGCGGGACTTCTTTTGTACATCCGTTGACCGTTGGGTGCTCACAGCTTCTTGGTTGAGAGTTCCAATTTCTCCTATTCATTTTAATAGAAGTGGCCCATCTCTGCTAAACCTTCTCTGGCCAAACCCACCCACACAACAACTGAGAAGTACGTTAACGCAATAAACAGAATGCGAATCAGCTTTATTGCCAAGTATGCTTGCACATGCAAGGAATTTGTCTTGGTGACAGGAGCTTCCAGTGCACAACAATACAAAAACAATACAAAAAGAGCAGCAAGTCATAGATAATAAAAAATTAAAAAATAATAATAAAAAGTTGAGTCATATATTATGAGTCATTTATCGAGAGTCATTTAATCATATGTATATATGCATTTAATATATATATATATATATATATATATATATATATATATATATATATATATATATATATATATATATATATATATATATATATATAATCGATAATAATTAGCCGCGCTTATACCGTATGACATAAATGCGTTTATAAAATGAAAGAAAATACAATTATTTGTACATTTAAACAACACGTGGGCAGTGAACATAACTTCTGAACTGTAATTCAGCACTGACAATACAATCGGGTAGGATGTCTGGATCATAGTCCATGGATGACGTTCAAGGTCACGTGATCAGTGGTACGTTTGACCGATCTGTGAGCGAATCTCTTTAGAACCGATTCAAAGTTGAATCGCGAAGCAGTTTAGCTGCAACACGCGCATATTAGTTCTGAAATGGTTCGCGAATCAGTCTGAATCGAACGGATGACTGACTCACTGGCTCATTAAATGGACAGAAACATGGCTGAGGATACACTGTCAGCGGGCACGGGGTGAGATTCACCCTCAAAACACTCAACTGCCTAAAAATCCCTCTTGCTTTATTAGTACAGTAATTATGTTATGTGTTATCAGTCTGTCCATTGTTACTGGTGTTGTTGTTTTAGTGAGTAGTGTTGTTGTGAACAGCTGTCCTTGGCACGTTAGTGAACTATTTGTGGACAGTCGGTGAAGATCAAGAAAACAAGACACTTGCTACAATGTGTTGTGTTACTTATTAAGATAATTAAAAACGACTCTCTACTAGTAGATACGTTTAGTAATAAATTACTTTAATTATACACTAAACTAATATCTAACACGGTTGTTTGATTGACAGTCGTTTGATTGACAGCTCTCTCTTTCTCTCTCATATTCTCTTGACTGTAGACTGGCACAGCGTGTACTGGTGTTCTTCGGTATTTATAGTTTCTTCAACAATGTTGTCTGTTTCTTGGACAAGACAGTGAGGTAATCTGTGTCAAGCAGTTAAAACCTGTGCTTTACATACTAATACCTCTACTTACTCAAAAGTATCCCTGCTTGAGGTGAACATTAACCATTACCATGCACTGTATAATGTAGGTTCTGATTTGGTCACATGACTGTTCATGTCACTATGTCAGAACATAGTAAATACTTAGTCATACTAACGGACAACATCTACATGTACTTATTATGTAATGCACATTGTTCTATTTAATAGTCTGTTGTTAGTAATAATAACACGAATTCTATGTAACAAGAACACTGTAATGTAATCTTTTACCTAATGTTTGATTGTATACTGTTTATAAGGTCATTTCTCTCAAAGGGTTGAGGGTTGTTGTGTCCTAGGAATAGTTTAACCAAAATTGCAATTCAATAAGTAAATGTACTCAACCTTACGCCATCTGAGACGTGTATGACTTTCTGTCTTCCGCTGAACACAAATTAAGAGTTTTAGAAGTTTTTCAGATCTGTAGGTCCACACAATGCAAAAATGGTGACCAAAACTTTGAAACTCCAGAAATCACATAAAAAGCAGCATAAAAGTAATCCATACCACACCAGTGGATAAATCCATGTCTTCTGAAGTGATGTGATATATGTGAGCGAGAAACAGATTAATACAGTATTTATTTCCTTTTTTTTTTTTTATATAAATTCTCCCTGCCTAGTAGGTGGTGATATGCATGAAGAATGCAAATCTCCAAAAACAAAAGAAGAAGAACTCTTACTGTATGAGGGCTGTTTGAAAATAGTGATTTGTAGAAATAAAGGGCATAAATATTGATCTGTTTCTCACCCACGTCTTCCTGCCATGTCTACCACGGCTGCCTGTCATCTGCTGTAAGTGATATGAGTGAAGAATAATGCTCACATTGAGTTGTGTTGTAGGTCATGGTGGATCACCAGTTGGCTGCCCTCCTGGTGCCCGACATCTCAAAGACAACTCAAGGAGGCAGAGGAGAAGATGCTGCAGTGTGAGTAACCACCATTGTGTACTTCTCTTGCATACATTTGTAAAGTTCACTCAGACTTGGCTTCACCCTGCCCTTATACAATATGAGCAATTTGAGTTTTCAAATATATATTTTTTTTTACCGAAGCAAAAAAATTATCCAACACCTATATCACCCATGTGAAAAACGAACTGCCCCCTTAAACTTAATAGCTGGTTGTGCCACTTTTAGCAGCAACAACTGCAAACAAATGCTTCTGATAACTGGAGATCAGTCTTTCACAATGCTGTGGTGGAATTTTTGCCCACTCTTCTTTTCAGAACTGCTTTAGTTCAGCCACGTTGGACAGTTTTCGAGCATGCTGCCCATTTAAGGTCGTGCCACAGCATCTCAATCGGGTTCACATCAGGACATTGACTAGGCCACTCCAAAACTTTAATTTAGCTTCATTTGAGTCATTCAGAGGTGGACTTCTTTGCTTTGGATCATTGTCTTGCCTGCAGTTGCGCTTCAGCTTCAACTTATGGACTAATGACCGGCAAAGCAACCATACACCATCACATTACCACCAACATGCTTGACCACAGGTATGATTTTTTTGTAGAATTCGGTGTTTGATTTATGCCAGATGTAACGGGATCCCTGTCTTCCAAACAGTTCCACTTTCGACTCATCAGTCCACAGAACATTCTCCCAAAAGATTTGAAGATCATCAAAGTATGCTTTGCCAAAATTTAGACAAGCCTTAATGTTCTTCTGGGTTAGCAGTGGTTTTTGCCTCTCCACTGGATGCCTTTTTTGGCCAGTGTCTTTCATGAACAGTGAAATTTATTGATGCGAGAGAGGCCTGCAGTTCCTTGTATGTTGTCCTTGGATTTTTATGACTTCATGGGTGAGTCGTCGCTGTGCTCTTGGAGGAATTTTGGAAGGATGGCCACTTTTGGGATGGTTCACTACTGTTCCAAGTTTTCTCCATTTGGAGATAATGGCTCTCATTGTGGTTCTTTGGACTCCCAGAGCATTTGAAATATCTTTGTAACCCTTCCCTGACTGATAAATTTCAATCACCTTTTTCATCATCATTTCTGGAATTTCTTTCGACCTTGGCATCGCATGCTGCCTTTAGCCAACTTCATGCTGCTGAAGAAGTTGTATTTAGGTGTTGATTTGATTGATTTGGCTGGCAGTAATCAGGTCTGTGTGTGTCTTGTCCATCTGAACCCCATTATAAATGCAGTTTCATAGATTTGGGGATTTAGTAACTAAGGGGACAAATACTTTTTCACACAGGCCCAGTTGGTATTGGGTAACATTTTTGCTTCAGAAAATAACATTATAATTTAAAAACTGTATTTTGTGTTTACTCAGATTGCCTTTATTTGATGTTAGATTTTTTAAACAATTTAGTATGAGATACTACGTACACAAAAACAGAAGTAATCAGGATGGGGCAAATACTTTTTCACATCACTGTGTATGTGTGTATATATATATATATATATATATATATATATATATATATATATATATATATATATATATATATATATATATATATATATATATATATATATATATATATATATGTTACCATATGACCAGCCAAATATTACTTGCTTTACCTCAATAATCCCCTATAATTTGAAGCTTTTATTTACATAATAAATTCTGACTTCATGTCATGGCTGACTGCAAATAGCGCAATTGTACAATGACATAGGAAACTGAAATTTCGTAATTGAAGTTTACTAATGCAGAAATGTAAGTTGTTGCTGTTCTTTACCCCTTAACTCCTATCAGACATCAAAAACAAGTTCCTCAAACAGTTTGTCCACATATCTGACAACAAAATGCTATGGACGTTGGTGTTTAAGGGGCCCATGGAGAGTAAGACCCCTCTGGTGCTGCTGCATGGATTTGGGGGTGGTGTCGGTCTTTGGGCCCTGAACCTGGACTCTCTGTCTCAGCAGAGGCCCGTCTATGCTTTTGACCTGCTGGGCTTCGGTCAGAGCAGCAGACCTCACTTCAGCACAGACACCCAAGAGGCTGAGCTCCAGTTTGTGGAGTCCATTGAGCAATGGAGGAATAAACTGGGCCTGGAGAGCATGATTATGCTGGGTCATAACCTGGGAGGATATCTGGCCACCTCCTATGCAATAAAATACCCTACCAGGTTTGCAAATAAAGATACAAAAGCAATGTAGTTATTTTTTAGTTAGTTTCATGTTAGGTATTTAGTATACTGAGATATTTCATTTAGATTCACAGTATTTGTCCAGTTAATGTTTTGTTATAAAACATTGGTTTTGTTATAATTCTATATTTAAATGTATGGGAAATTGATATCCATGTTGATTAGAGGTCAGTACATTTATTTATAAATGAGTATATTGCATTTCTGTTTTCCTACTTTTCATGCATATTCATAAAATCTCACTGTTGACTCAAGAAGCAGGCCACTGTTTTCAACATACTTCTTTAGGCTTCCTGTTTGTTTTTACCTCGGTTTCTCAATTTCCATTAACTGAGGCAGTCTGACCTCAGAATTCGATGCTAAACTGTGTCAGATTTCCTGTTGAGTTCGCACCATAGGTTTGAGTTTCATGGTATAGATATTCAGACATTTTTCTGATGCACTTAGTAGCAAATAAACAAAGAGGAAGTAGCAAAGATGGTCAAGAATGGCTACATTATCCACTTTGTTTTCAGAGTTAGGTTAGTGAAATACTGTATTTTACCTAATAATCTATTTATTACTTCTGGGAAGGCAGAAATTCACATCACAATGTCTACACATATTTTCTATTAATTTATCAGGTATTGCTATTACAACGTTTCTCATTGCTGATTTTGTAGAGTAAAGCACCTGATTCTGGTGGAACCGTGGGGTTTTCCAGAGCGGCCTGACCAAGACCAAGACCGACCCATTCCAGTGTGGATCAAAGCTCTGGGGGCCATGCTGAGCCCTTTCAACCCCCTCGCTGGTCTCAGACTGGCTGGACCTTTAGGTAATATTTTCTCTAATCAGAATCAGACCTGATAAAAGTATTAATGCAATGCATGTTTCCATTTTAAGTTCAATGATTAATAATAATGATGATACTCTTTCAAGTATTATTTGAACTTTACCATGGTTTAGATGGTAATACCATGATACCTTTACCTTATACCATGGTAAAGAAGGATTTTGTTCATACAGTACCGCAGTATTTACATGGTACTCCAAGGTACAGCAAAGAATACAGTCTAAAATACCATTTTAATGAGGTTCAGGAATGGGGAAGCAAGAGACCGCAATTCCAACTCAGTAATGTCACTCTTTTATTCAGAAAAATAAACACATTTTCTTAAAGCACAACGGTGCAGATTAAAGTCACACAATCAAAAAGTTGCAACATGGCAGTGGCCAATACAGATTCTCAGCTGGGCTCTCTCTCCCGACTGCCGCTGTCTCCTTTCCTTAAAAGCTCCAATCACTCTTCAATGAAACACAAGACAGGTGTTAAGCACAGGTGGAAATCATTCACCACTCCTCTTCCCTGCTTCACACTCCACAGCACGGCACTCAGCCATTCAGTACGGAAATGTGAGTGCAGTGGCTGGCCAGAGGCATTGACCATCAATAATTTTCACTTGATCAAAGGCTTGTCTAAGGGTCTCATCTCACACCTGCTCCAGAGGGAAATCCCCAGCAGGGAAACCTCTAAAGGCTGGGGAAGCTGGGACTTCCCCCTCCCTTGCGTCTTCCTTTTATTCGCAAAAATAAACAGGTTCACTTAAAGCGCAACGGTGCAGCTTCAATTCACAAACTCCGATAGTTGCTTAGTTGCAACACGGCAGTGGCCAACACACAAGCAGCTTCTCAGCTGGTCTCTCTCTCCTGACTGCTGCTGTCTCCTCTCCTTAAAAGAACCAATCACTCCTCACTGAAACACAAGGCAGGTGTTAAGCACAGGTAGAAATCATTCACCACTCATCTCCCTTGCTTCACACTCAACAGCATGGCGCTAAGCCATTTTCCACAACCATAATTTTGTACAATGATAATTTTTGTAAGGGTTTTCCAACCATATTTATAACTGATTTGTTGTGATATTTCATATCTATTTCTCATTTTTCTTATTTTTCACACTAATTGCATACATTTGTTTTTAATGCCAGATATGTCCAAAAACAAGACTTAACAAGGGGCAGAAAGTGCCCAGTGGTAATTGAGTGTATCAGACATTAATTTATCTGACTATGGGAATGTGACACATCAGTAAAGAATTGGTGAAAGGATTAAACATTTATGCGTGATCCATCATTTTTGGATAGATTGATTTCCAGTGGATATTCACTTTTGGAATCATTTATTTTTTATATACTGTATGTGTGTTTGTATTTCCCTTAAGGTCCTACTCTTGTGCAGACTGTGAGACCAGACTTCAAAAAGAAATTTGCCACTATTTTTAATGACAATAGAGTCACAGAATATATCTACCATCTTAATGTCCAAAGTCCAAGGTACCATATCTATCTGTCTGTCTGTCTGTCAGTCTCATTCCTTTTCTGATGATTTGCATCATACAAGATAATTTTTGAATCTTGAAATGCTCACTCTTAAACCCATCTCCTAACTGTTTTTGTTTTATTATTATATTGTTTCAGCGGTGAAACAGCCTTTAAAAACTTGACCATTCCGTATGGCTGGGCAAAGAGGCCCATGTTGCAGAGAATTGGCCTGATTCACAGCGACATCCCCATTACGGTGATCTATGGCTCACGCTCCAGCATAGATGGCCACTCTGGCAATTCAATCAAAGAAATGAGGCCAAAGTCCCATGTAGAGATCATTGTGAGTTCTCCATTCACTGCTTGCCACACACTGCAACTGACAAAGGACTTCTCAAGAAATGTTTTGCATTGCTTAAATGTTTAGTTTACCCAAAAAGGAATTTTGTTATCATTTACTCACCCTCTTGTCATTCCAAACCAATATTTTGTCTTCTGTGTTTAACAAAAAGACAACAACATTGCAGAATGTCCTGGCTGTTTTTTCTATAGAGTGAAAGTGAATGGGGACAGATGCTGTCAAACAAAAAAAATGAACAAAATAAATCACTATAGAAGTATTATTAAAAGTTCATATGACTTCTGCATTATATTCCAAGTCTTCTGAAGACATACCGTTGCTTTGTGCGAGAAAAAGTCCTCAATTGAAGTCATTAGTTCCTGAAAATCTGCTCTGCCACACCTCTCAAATCTCATGCACACTTTCACGTATTCAAACTGGCACACAGCATTTGTTTACAAGGCACACAAGAAATAATGACGTGTGGCATAAAGTATGTCAAACCTGGTGTAACACAGTTCATTTTCACGGGCAAGGAAGAGGCGAGAAACTGGCTTGACATACAACTAAAGGTTTAATGTAAAACTCAAAATACAAACACATAAGACAACGGACATATCCGTGAACGATCTCTCTCTCACGCCTATCTTCCGCAGTCGGCCTTTAACCCTCTCGGAGGCTTGATTAGCCTAATTCGGGACCGGGCGTGTTGAGTCACAACCCGGCCCCGCCCTCCACCTTGCCACACCTGGCCTGACACATCTGCACATGACATTTTGGAATGTACCCAAATGAGAATAAGATTTGAGAACTGAGATAGAGGGGAAGATATTCAGTGAATAAAGACGTATTCATTGGAAAAATTCCAAGTTGCATGGAACCCTTGAATGGTGCTTTTTTTTTTTTTTTTTAGCTTGATAGCAGCCGTCCCCATAAGTGAACATGGCACATTCTGCTAAATTTCTCCTTTTCACAAGAAAGAAAGTCGCACAGGCTGGCATGAAGTTGAGCAAATGACAGATTTTTTTTGTTTTAACTAACCTTTTAGAATAAATGGCATGATAGTGATGGGTTTTCACAGATACTGAGAGCTTTCATTGTAGAAGATGTATCCCAAGTAACCTCTTACTCCCAGTGGGAATAAGAGATTTGTATAAATTCTTGCTTGAATTTGCACACAGTCCAACAAAGGTCTGTGTTTAAAAAATGTCCTTGCGTTCGATTGACTCCTCTCAACACACAAAAAAAAACTTTTTTCTAACTGGTTGTATAACCTTTTACCTTTTTTTTGCTTTTTGAGTAATTAAGGAAGCTAATATACACAATGAAAAGAGTCCAGTAAAAACATTTGAACATTTTACGTAACAGTTAATGGTGGTGGTAAAATAAACACCCACATTTTAAACATAAATTGTTTACTTGATATTCTTGGTCAGTGTGTACCTGTACCTTTCTCATGTTAAACTTCTCATTAACTTATATTGGTTTTAGGCCATACGTGGTGCAGGGCACTATGTGTATGCTGACCAGCCAGAAGACTTCAACCAGAAGGTACTTCATGTCTGTGAAAATCTAAATTGAAGGTTGATGATGAAAGGTCCATTCCCTTCTGGAATTATATTATCCCAAACATGGCATTCGTGGACTTCTTTATGGTGCTAGGACTGTCTATGCTGCATCCTGAGCAGTTTGGAAGCTGCTGGATTTGGAAACCAGATGTTTGTTTTGCACCACTACTTAATGTTTTAAACCACTTTTGTGCCTCATAAGTGTGAACGTCACATAATTGTGATGATAAAATGATGAGGTGAATGCAGGTTAACTAAATGTGAAAAATATTATGATTTAGATTTTGATACATTAGGGCTTTCAATTTAACTTTTTATATTAGTGTGATTAATTATAAAGAAAATTATTTTGAAAAAAAAAGCAATTCATCATGCCCCGTCATCCGTATGTATATCACATAAAAAATAATTTTCCTAATATTAAAGCAATTAAAGCTTGAAGTACCACCTTCATAATTTTGCAAGATGGCATTTAGTGGATTAGGCAACTAGCATTGTCAAACCACACTTACTGAGAACAGACAGAACATCCATAAACTGAGTAAGCCCTATGTATATTTTATTGTTTTAAATTAAAATCAGATTAAAATATATATTTTGTTCCACATATAGAGAGTTATTTTATGCATGCTTGCTTTATTTAAATGAAACTATTAATGTACAACATTAAAGTTGAAACCATGGACATAATGCAATAAGTGAGAGCTATTGGGCATTTTAATTAATATTCTCACACAAGTAAATGTGTGGATTTAAAAAAAAAAATGAAATAATTTATTACAAATGTTAGTGACCATTAACGTTTCAGCAGTTTTATAAACATGTATTTTCCAGATGTTTATGAAAAATTATCAGTATCTGAGACAACTGGATTTTTTTATTAGGTTTTTATTATTTTCTACCTCATGAGATTGTAACAGTTTCCTGTTGAAGAAGGGAGGCTGATGGGTGGAGCTACAGCAAGCTTGTATGTTCTCTGGCCATGCAGTTCACAGGTAGCAGTTTACTGTAACATTTACATGTATGATTACAATTCCTTAAGTGCTTAAATATTTTTTTATAAGAGCCCCAATTTTTAAAACATTCCCTTATATTTTTATAAATGTAAAAATGTTCTTGCCCTCATCTTCACCCACAGCCTGAGGTTACGTTTTAACACATTTTATATGAAGACTGCACAGAGTCTCAAGTCACAGTCTGTTAAGCCTGAGTAAATACTGTCACGTGCCTCAGGACTAAGTCAATATTTTGTTAAATCATTCAGTGCTAATGGGCAATTTTAGTAGGCCTTTTAATATCGTCTTTATTTGAAATTAAATCGAGGCTGTCAGAAAGATAATGTAAATGTAATGTAACATTTGTTAGATTTTATGGTCTGTGAAAAACATTATTACTGCTTTGACAAAACTATTTTTCATGAGTCAATCAGATGATTATTGTTAATTTTAATAATAATAATAATAATAAACTTCTACTACAAAAAGTACGAGTACAGAGTGCAATATGTTCTGTAATATTCTGAAGGTTATGTCTATTCATATCCACAAGAGGGCACAATGTTGCACTGCAGGGAATTCACCGCCCTGGACTACCCCCCACGAAACACACATACACTATAGAGTTCATGAAGTTAACTTACAAAGACTATAGAATCAATAGAGTTAAGCATCAAGGGCAATGTTAAGCCTTCATAACATCCGCTACATCAATATTATGACTCTCAGCCACAGCCCACAGGAAGCACTTTACAACTCACCTTCCTGTGCGTGTGGTAACGCTGAATGATGAAGAATGCTGAATTCAAGTAAAAAGCACATTTAGACCTGAATGTACTCAATGGTTTCACACTGATGCTTGGAGTATGAGGTTTCAGATACATTAAACTGCATCACAAGTAACTTGGTAAACATTTTCTGGGAAACTTTTGCTTGTCTAAGCAAGCACTAAAGTTATTATTGCACATACTTAGGTTAAGGGATTTATTTGGAATCCCGATAGGCATTGAACTTTAGCACCATTTGTGCTATGGACATGAATGATGCACTTACTGAGCACTTTATTAGGAACACCTGTACACCTACTTATTCATGCGATAATCAAATTACCCAATCATGTGGCAGCAGTGCAATGCATAAAATCATGCAGATTTGGGTCGTTGGCTTCAGTCAATTTTCTTATTAACCATCAGAATGGGGAAAACATTTCTATCTAAGTGATTGGGACCATGGCATGATTGTTGGTACCAGACGGGCTAGTTTGAGTATTTCTGTAGCTGATGATTTTCACACACAACAGTCACTAGAGTTTACTCAGAATGGTGCCAAAAACATCCAGTGATCGGCAGATCTGGGCATGGAAACGCCTTGTTTATGAGAGAGAGGACAACGGAGAGTAGCCAGACTGGTTCAAGCTGACTGAAAGACTATGGTAACTCCAACACACTCTCACGGTGAAATCGGCAGGATTCGGATGACTTTTCTAAATTTGGCTAATTCGTATGATATCGTGTGATTGCACATGTTTCAATTCCTGCAACTTTCAGTAGCGATTTTCAGTCAGTGACATCGCTGGACATCGTTACCACCGAATACGTGACAATTACTTGCTTCTTTCACACACAACAGCTTCCTATCATGTTTACACACTCAACTGATTGGATAATTTTAGATAAGGGGTTTGGGTAAGGGCATTATATTAATAAGTATGTCCTTAACGATTTGAACTCGGAACTCAGTCACTTCCGCATCAGACATCCGGGAATTTGCACGCGATGAAGTAGTACATGTTTATGCAAACAACATCATGCAATAACATACGAAATGGTCAACTCTTAAATTATGAATGACTTTTCATGAGATCGTGTTGGTACCTCAGGTAACCCCTCTGTACAAATGTAGTGATCAGATTAGCATTTCAGAATGCACAACACATCGAACCTTGTGGTGAATGAGCTACAACAGCTGAAGACCACGTCGGGCACGTTATTAGGACCATATTCTTCTTAATAAAGTTCACAGTGTGTGTATGTTCATGTCGCTTTCTGAGGAGAGATGTGCTCTCATTTTTCAAACCAGTCAGACTCACTATTTTAGCCTGATGGTTGATAAAACTGGTGGAAAAATACATTCCAGGGGTGTCAAACTCAGTTCCTGGAGGGCCACATCCCTGCAGAGTTTAGTTCCAGCACTGCTCCAAAATGCCTTCAATAATCTTCAAGCACTCCAGAAGACCTTGATTAGCCTCTTGAGGTGTGTTTAATTAGGGTTGGAGCTAAACTCTGCTGGACTGTGGCCCTCCAGGAACGGAGTTTGACACTCATGCTAGACTGAATTTGAAAGAGAGACCCAAGCAATATCTAGGGACCAGAATATCATAGAGACTGGGCCAGTAACCAACCAGCAACCACACATTGCTACTGCATACAGTAGCAGGGAGCTAAAAAGCCATGAGAATGTTTATCAATTGCATATCAATGCCCTGGCAACCACTCACATCACCCCAGCACCGTGGGGGTGAGTTTAGCCCCAGTTACTTCAGAAAATGTAGAAATCTAGTATTTCTAACACTGGAGAATTCAAACTGTGTGCACAGTAATGACTGTTTTCAGACAGACTGTCATAAAATTAGATGTTATATGAGAGAAAAAAAGAGTAGATATGGCAAACAACCTCTGTGTAGCAGATATTGGAAATTGTTTCCCACCGTATCATAAGTGAACAGGCCCTATGTGTATTAGGTTGAGGGTCTGGTCAATAAGTGCAGTATGCAAAAAAGTGCACATGTCTATACACTGATGAGCCAGAACATTATGACCACTCACAGGTGAAGCAAATAATGTTGATCATCCACTAACAAGACCAGATGTCAAGGTCTGGGTAGATTAGATGGTAAGCAAACAATCAGTTCTCGTGGTCAATGTGTTGAATGCAGGAGAAATGGTCAGGAATAAAGACCTGAGCAACTTTGACAATTCCACATTGTTATGGCCAAACGGCTGGAACAGAGCATCTCTGAAATGGCAAGACTTGTGGGGTGCTCCTGGTCAGCAGGGGTGAGTACCTACTGATAGTGGTCAGAGGAGGGACAAACCAAGGCTCATCGATGAGCGAGGGCAACGAAGGCTCTCCAGTCTGGTCCGAACCGACAGGTCTATTGTGGCACAGTCCCAGAAAATTTTAATGATGGTTATGGGAGCAATGTGTCACAACACACAGTGCATCGCATCCTGCTACGTATGGGGCTGCTTAGCCACAGACTGGTAAGAGTGCCCATGATGAAACCTTTCCACCGGTGAAAGCACCAATGGGCATGCAAGCATCAAAACTGGACCTTGGAGTAGTGGAAGAAGGTCGTCTGGTCCAATGAGTCCCATTTTCTTAAACATCAAGTGGATGACCATGTACATGTACGCCATTTTCCTGGGGAAGTGATGGCACCAGGATGCTCTTTGGGAAAACGACAAGCCAGTGGAAGGAGTATGATGCTCTGGGCAATGTTCTGCTGGGAAACCCTGAGTCCGGCCATTCATGTGGATGTCAATTTGACACGTGCCACTTACCTAAACATCGTTGCAGACCAGGTACACCCCTTCATGGCACTGATATTCCACTTACCTAAACATCGTTGCAGACCAGGTACACCCCTTCATGGCACTGATATTCCCTGATGGCAGTGGCCTCTTTCAGCAGGATAATGCACCCTGCCACACTGCACACATTGTTCGAGAATGGTTTGAGGAACATGATGAAGAGTTCAAGGTGTTGTCCATGCCTACAAATTCCCCAGATCTCAATGCAATTGAGTATCTGTGGGATGTTCTGGACAAACAAGTCCAATCCATGGCGGCTCCACCTCACCTCGGCTCCACAGGACTTGAAGAATCTGCTGCTAATGTCTTGGCACCTGATACCACAGGACAATTTCAGGGGTCTTATAGAGCCCATGCCTCAGCGGGTCAGTGCTGTTTGACGGCACGTGGAGGACCAACAGCATATTAGGCAGGTGGTCATAATATATTAGCTCATCGGTGTACATACAGGATATGTGCACACAGACCTGTAAGTATTTGTCAGTCTCTTTAACCATGTGTTAATAATGAATCTGATTATACGGACATATGTGAAAGCACTGTTTCGACAGAGCAGCTTTATCCTCAGTATTGCATTTCAGCTCAGAGTCTGCAGTATGGATCAGCCCCACTACACAGTATATACTATACGTGTGTATGGACAGTCGGAGTACTGTATGAAAAGAACAGGTCCATATCTGAAAGAGGGCTTTGGATTACAAACAGTTATAGAGATATATAGACTTCCAAACAGCCCACTCCACTTCCCATTGGAAAAAAAAAAAAAAAAAAAAAAACACTATAATGAGATTTAAATGGAGAGCAAATGGAGACTTCTAAAAAATGTGTCTCCTCTAGAGTTTCAGAAGAGATATCAACAACATTGTAATAATCTATGTTGATAAAAAAAAATAAAGACATTTTTGGCCTAATGTTTTTTTTTTACCAATCATTGTGTCATTTTGCTACTTAATTAATGAGGTTATATTCAGTTGATTATAATTACTTTGCTGAGTCATCATTTTAAATTCAGCTTAAAAATCTGTATTTGAGAGCAAAACTCTATGCAGATTCACTCTCCAAATGAACAATGGTTTACTTAACAAAGATTTCTCAGCAATGCTGACTGGTGATAGTGTAGCACTATAATGTTTATTATGTTTTAAAGGAATATTCTGAGATAATAGAAGTTATGCTCAATTGACAGCATTTGCGGCATAATGTCGATTATTACAAACAATGATTTAAAATCAATCAAGGTAACAGTTGAGGCACTTACATTGGAAATTTATGGGGCAGTGAATGGAATTTTTTGAGGGTTTAAAGGCAGAAGCTTGTAATTTTATAAAAGCACTTATATTAATTCTTCTGTTAAAACATATTTTGTCTGATTTGAGAATTGGGGTTTTTATGGCGTTATGTAGTCATGGCAAATTTGTAAAATTAAATGGAACTTTAAATAGAAAAGAGTTAGTAAGCAATTCTATCACTCTAAAATTATGTTAACATGCATATTGTTTATGTTTTGGTTCTATACTTTTGAAACAGTGAGTATTTTAACATTTATAGATTGGCTGCCATTCACTTCCTTTGTAAGTGCCTCGCTGTAACCTTGATTTTTATTTAGTTTTTTAAAAGGAGGTATTCAAGTGGTAAAAAAATACGCAATGGAGGTCGATTGAGCTTTACTTGTATTGAACCTGGAATATTCCTTTAACTGGTAGCAATGCCAAGACCATAGGTTTGATTCCCGAAGAACACATACATTGATAAAATGTAATCCGAGAATGTAAGTTGCTTTAGAAAAAAAATATTTGCTAAGTGCACAAATGTAAACACTACTTTGCTGTTTCCACTTCAAAATCTTAAAAAATGCAGATATCTATTTTAGCCCATATACTGTCACCAAACCAGACGAAACCAGAACTTATTTAAGAACTAAATAAAAGCAGTGGCTTATTCTCAGGGCCAGCAAATCATTCTCTGCTGGCCTAAAATGCCAAATCAATAATTATTTTTCATCTTTTCATTCTCAATCACCTTTTTGCCTATGTATTTTTAATCGCTTTCCACTCTTAATTAATCAACAAACAAACAGAGAAAAATGAAAAGTTTATCCAGTCAGAATTTATTCCTTGATGCTTACAAGCGAAGTCGAGTGTGACAACTGTTTCACAAATCTCATGCCCAAAGCCGAAGCAGCACGTGAGTTTGAGCTTCACCCCGTCAGGCCTTCAGAATTTCCACAGAATCCCTCAACAGTGTAATTTCAGTCAGATTGTCAGATTCATCAGCCAATCAGATTGATTTATTTGTTCTTGTGGGTGTGGTCTTTAGGATATGTCCCGGTCGAGGCCTTTTAGCTGGCATTGAGTGACGCAATCACGCTTTAAGTGACGTACGTAATTCAAGAACGAAAAGCACAAGATCATACTGACCAGTCGACAGTCACAGAGAAAGAGGTCCTTATGGATTTAAAAATACAAGATGTTCTGCATGATCTTGTGATTGCTTAATTTATTAATCAGGAAAGGAGGACTGCTTTTCACGAGGTAAATTGATAAGTGCTTTTTTCATTGTTATAGCAACATCTCAAGTTTTCTAAGTGTAAATTAGGCTGCTTGAGCGTTCAGTATTGGATCAATTTTTGAAAAGTTGTGCTGCTCCATTCAACTCGGAAAGTCGTATTTCACAACTTGCTACTTGGAAAAGTGCAATGAAATGCATATTGAAGTCAACTTAATTACAACTTGTAGGCTTGTGGAGAAATTCTCGACTGATTTCACTGAGATGCAGGTGCATGATGTCACACAAACATGTCGACAATAAAGTAAGTGATAAACATTCACTTTATTAAGTAATATCGATAAATGAGTTAGTTTCCACATTACATGATCTTTAAAGCCTGTTTAACAAACGCTTGCAGAAACCGGTGTATAAAACATTATAATCTCTTTTGGTAATCGTACACCTGAAGCCACTGATCTATATATATATATATAAAACTGGATTGCTCATGACGTCACAACAGTGAAGCTTCTGCGCCGCCATCTTGGTATTCCCAAACATTCTGTATTCCTATGGGTCTAAATATTGCATCCTGTAACAATCTGCAGATGTCGCTATTGGATACTTTTGCTTTATAAAGGGGTATTAATACACTTTGGTGTTGTATTTTTACTGTTGATTATAAAAAAAAATATGATCGCTATGCCCACTCTACATGGGGTTAATGACTAATTTGTGGTTAATAAGTACGCAGTCTGAATAAATTACAGCCTGTGGGCACTTTTGCCACATCCTTAAGTGAGTGTTGTTTTGCGGTTAAACGCCGCACATGCAGCGATGCCCTCTGTCGGTAGGGAATAGTAAGATGGCCGCCATAGCACTTCCGGTAGCTTCACCTACTGTTTTGTGTTGAGTGTGTTTTGCTTTGTGAGGTTCAGTTTAGAATTCTATGAGCAATCCAGTTATATAGATCAGTGCCTGAAACACAAATGCTTGTGCTGCAGCATTGTTTATCAGTTGGGTTGCTAGGAGACATCTCTAATGAGAGTCAAACACGTGCTAAGCTGATGGGAGTGCTGCAGTTCTGAATATCGGGGAATGGAATACATTTATGGTCTGAGATATCAAGAATATCCCTCATCCAACTTGAATGGAACGCAGCAGAACCGTGAAACCTGATGAAATGAAATTTATTGCAAGCAACATTTAAATCGCAAATATTATTAGATAGATTTTTTTCCAGGTATTATAGACCTCCTTGGTAGATTCATATGAAAAATGTATGATTTTTGACGTTCATTTCACAAAACAGTCATGCTGCAGTTAAAATTAGGCTTGCTTGATCATTAAGTGTCGTTTCAAGTTCTGGCTTTTGTGTGTGGATGTGTTTTTAAAATGTCAGTTGGTATTATTAGTTGAGTGCCATGTAATGTATGATGGCATAGAGTCTTAATCATGTGATACTGTATGTGATTCATCTTAATTGCATGAATCGCATTGAAGGCCTACAGTAGACTTCTAATGGACTGCCGGTGGCTGAATTAAAGCCATTTATAAATTTTATATGCAACTTATTATTTTTATTTTTTTTAGTGAAATGCCTCCAACTGAGAAGAGATTTCTTTCTTTTTTTTTAACCAAGATCTACAATCATGTCATAGATTTATATATGAGCTCAAACTTCTCATCAAATCAAACACTGAATAATCTGATCTACTGTATGCTTTCATTGTTTAGCCTACTTCATTATATTTACTCTTTGTGTGTGTCAGCTTTTGTCTCATTTCTTCAATTTTTTTTCCTCCTAAGGAATTTTAAGAGAAACATCTGAGACAATGTTAATATTCCAATTGAGTCTCCTGTGCTTTGAAAGCACAACTTCTGAACAATACCTTTTTTACTTACTTGTTTGTCTGAACACCCTTATTAGGATAGCCATTGCTTGCAATTGGTCCAGGTATAGCACCTCTCTTTTGGGTGATTTCAATATTATAAGGTGCTGAACTATTTGCTTTTAAGCAGCTGAGATGAGTCATACACATAGACACTGCAAATTGCTCAACCTTGTGAGTTCATTACAATCTGCTCTTCTGAGTCTCACACACAGATATTAGACCAGGAGTGTGTTTTGCTTTGTGAGGTGCAGAACTACAGTTATGAGAGAGCAACAGGGATGGAGGAGGCACAGTGCTCCATGGGTCGTCTCAGCATACGGCCAGAGGAGGTCTTCACACAGCCCTTGGCAGACAGCGCTCTGTTGGGTTGCTAGGAGACCAGCCTGGCGCCTACATTAGATCTAATTTATTAAATTCCCCCTTCTCTCAAGATGCTTTCTCACTATCTTTTCAGGCATTCTCTCTCTCTCTCTCTCTCTCTCTCTCTCTCTCTCTCTCTCCCCACGCATAGGCTGAGAAAAAAGAGACAAACAGTATACACAGAACTGCAACAGTATTGCACCACCATGAAAACAAATTCACATACTCTTCCTCAAGTTTTTAGAGTATTGCAAGCTACATTTGATATTTGTAATGTATATTCTGTAAAGTGCATGCAGAACAAATTATGATATTGATTAAAGCATCACTATAACTATTGCTAATACAGTACTTAGCTTTAGGGATCCAAACAAAACCCTAACACGAAGTGTAAAATCTTTGTAAAATGTCTTGCAACGCTTGTGCTATAGACATGAATTATACCTTAAATTATGAGGCTTGTTATATACAAGTCATCTGTTTTTAACAAACAACTTTTACCCCTGAAAGGAACTCAGACTGTCCTTTGGGCTCCAATGTGCTCTCCCTCTACTATATCATAATGCTGAAAGGGATAGTTTACCCAAAAATTAAAATGATCTCATCATTTACTCACCCTCGTGCCATCCCAGATGTGTATGACTTACTTTCATCTGCAGAACACAAATGAAGATTTGTAGAAGAATATTTCAGCTCTGTAGGTCCTTACAATGCGAGCGAATGGTGACCAAAATTTTGAAGCTTCAAAATGCACATAAACACAACATAAAAGTAATCCAAAAGACTTGACAAAACAATATTTAAGTCAGTTTTTACTATAAATTCTCCTTCCTGCCCAGTAGGTGTCGATATGCATGAAGAATAAAAGTGAAAGTGGAGATTTGCAGTTATGCTGCTTTATGTCCTTTTAGAGCTTAAACATTTTGCTTTGTATGTACCTACAGAGCTGAAATATTCCTCTAACAATGTTTGTGTTCATCAGAAGAAAGAAATTAATTCACATCTGGAATGGCATGAGTTCATAAACAAATCCCTATCAAAAGTGTAACTCCTGACTTCCTCCATTGGTGTTGTTGATATTAAATCACGTGCAAACAGCATCAGAAGAAAAATGATCGTTACTAGATTATGTCACTATGGGTGTTACATTTGAGAATGCCAATGCAACAAGGAAAAGTCTCCACGGGCTTTTCATTCCTCAAAAGAGTTGGCGATGACAACATGCCAATTGTAACTGCCATGGTGTCCCGAGTGGTCTCTCCACTAACAGTGGTACAGAACTATTCATAACTGTTCAATTCAATGTTGGCATTTCACAATTAATTTAAATTTAATGTGATTTTACAGTGTGGGGCATAAATATGTAGCTGCAGCATATAACTTGCAAAAGTGTGGCAAGGGACACTTAAAAAATGAATATCGGTGATTGCATCGGTATCGGCCGACCCAATGTGATCACAATGGAAGTCGGCATGTTGTTTCCGAAAGTTTCAGTACCCTGGGATTGGCCACATTTTGCCGGTTCACTGACAAGCAGCATCTCCTATCAGACATTATTGCATTGGTGCAGCATGTGTACATTCCCCTGTGGTGCGACTGGAAGCATCTTGCATCAGCAGTGTGGGAGACCTGGGTTCGGATCCTGCATTAAAACCAAGAAGTAATCACCTTTGTAATCAGTAATCAGTGACATGCACGATTCAGATGTTGCACTCCCCCCTAACATTAGGCTACATTTTTACTGCACTGAAATTAGTTTTGGGGTTTGGGTTGGGGGGTACAGTTTATAAAATATACATTACTCTTCACTGAATTACATCCGGTACAGCTGAAAACAACTTGCGTCACAACTCGCTTTTGGTGCCCCTCTGTGGACAGAAATATATATATTTTTTTTTTACTCAAATTCTAATTAGATAAAATGTTTGTAAAGTGAGTCCATTGGGAGTGATGAGATGGATGACAGTGTATACAGTATGTGAGAGTTTGGGAATTTTTCAGTATTTGTGTTCATTCATTTGTTTAGATCCTCATTAGTTAATGCCTCAGTGATTGCATCCTGTTGTCTGCAAGGAGCCAATTATTAGGCATCACAGCCAGGAAAGGACAGAATGTGGAGTCAGAGGATTGGTTAAAAAATGTATGGATAACAGCTATAATATTTCATAAAGAGATCAGTCTCTTTGTTCTTACTATTGAGTGTATTTGAGTTCACAGGGAGTTTGTTTTCTTATTAATGAAATAATGAATGCAAAGTAGAGTCTGTTTTTATCTCTGCCTGTCATCTCTCCATGGTATGATCAAGGCAAATTACAGGCAATAAATGTCAACATTTTTGAAAATCATCTTCTCAAACACCGCAACCATTATTATCACAGTGGGACAAGGTGTCAACGGTCCTTAAATAGTACTCAAATGTCTAAAATTCACTTATCAAGATTAAAGAACACAAAGTCAGTTAAAAAAAGAGGTTTTATATACTGTTAACTCTTTGATATGAAAATGTGTTGTGAGATGGGGTTTGTAGAGTTCTTATGGGAATTTAAATGTTTAGTTTGTAATTTGTGCAGGTAAATGCAGCTTTTTATTTGTGTACACCTGCTAAAAAACAGCTCATCAGCCAAGGCTGACAAGCTGGTCTCCAAGCAGATTTGTCAGGTTGTTCAGCTTTGCAATTTAAGAGCGGTTTTGGGCATTTTCCTACCTAAAAGAGCTTAGGCTGGTTTTAGCTGGGAGGATTTTGTCAGCAGGGTATTTATATAAATATAAATAAATATAACTATGATTAAATATTACTCCTCCATGCACTTGTTTTGAGAAAAACTAAGTTGAAAACATATATTAATCCCTATTAATTAGGGCTGTCAATCGATACATTTTTTAATTAAATGAATTATATAGTCAATTAATTAATCGCATACATATTTATTGAGAAAGTCCTTCAAATAACGATAATATAATGATTAAATAATTGCAAATATACACTATATAGGTGTGTGTTTGTGTGTGTGTGTAATTATTTAAATAACTATTTCTAATTCACATTACTGAATATTTAATAATATCTACATTTTTAAATACTATTGAGATATTTAAAATGCATTACAATATTGTGGCAGGGGAGTTAATCATTGATAAGACGGTACAAAAATTGTGTTTAGAATCCAATATATTGTTTCTTTGCATATTATTGAACATAAGCTATTAATTGGCTAAAAGTTTATAGCACTCCATTTTGCGTTTGAATTTGCCAATCATTCTGAGATTTATGATGAGGGCTTTTCTATGGACCGTCAATGTCATCAGGTTGTGTCATGAACATACTGTGTTTAGGTCGCTGTGTCAAGTTAAACAGTTTAACATCTTGAGATCACTGCGTTCGCTTTTGCTCTCCATGAAGCTTTGTTGTGAACGCAAGAAGGCTTCCTTGTGTTGTCCTGTTTCAGTGATGTCACGTTTCCCCCCACAGCCGCCGTATTTATGACCATCAGCTGGAGGAAACAATGGTGGTGAATGGAAAAACACCCGTAAAACGATATCAAGAAAAACATTCAGAATGCTTTTGATTCGTGCCAAGCTCCAGGAAAGGTGTATTCAGGTCTGAGGTCTGCAGAAAAATTGCCAAATTTGACTTTTGCGGACATCTAAATATGTTTTATCCACGAGTTATCTCTGTAGGTTGGCGGGTCTGTTGTGTGACAGGCGAGTACACATTCCTACCGGTACATCACCGTAAACATCTTTCATTCAGAAGTTACAGATGTTTGTGTATTTTTTTTCTGCTATGATTTCTTCAAAATATTACAAAACTTCTGCGATGATCCCATCTGTATGAATTTAAGACCTACATTTAACTCAAAGAATACACAGAAAGCAACCAAGTCATTTTAGTGAATAAGACTAATATGTTTACATTGTGGTGTGAATAAAGTCTTATGATGTGTTTTTTATTGACCAACTTTATTATATACAGTACACATTAAAATATACTATATATTCACATTATAATGCTTTTTTTATTCATTACAATGTGTTACATTTAACACCTTAAACAGATAAATGATGTCTAAATAAATAAGCAAAGAGTTTTTATCCCTGCTCTCCCCTTCGTAGCTGCTTGTCTTTGGCGAAATTAAACCGTCATTTAAAAAAAACAAAAAAAAAACTTGGCTCTGGTAATTAAACAGCAGTATCACCTTTTCAAGATTTGTAAATAGAAACAAATTTCGCCGACTTTTGCCACATCACACATGCGCATGAATGTAAATGTAATTTTGGTCACAGATATGATGGTGCGGTTATACGGTGATTGCTTAAAAGGTTGCTTACTGCCCCCCTGAAGAAAACAAGTGGTATTTCAAGCTTGAATTGCTCAGGTATATTCCTTGTTATCCGTGGACCTGATTAATTGCGTAATTTTTTTTAACACAATATTCTTTATATATTTAATCGCACTGAATTCATGTCTAAATTAATATTCATAATAAATCCAAATAATTCAAGATGCACTGTTGAAGTTTGTGACAATTATGGTTTATTTAAACTGTGAAGGTAAAAATGTTATTAAAACAATTTTACCTGATGTAAAAGGGGAGGAGAATTTAAGCGTGCACCAGGTGCTTCAACCTAAACCTCTTCTGCATAGGATGCTCCCTTGCTTCCTCTTTTCTCAGTCCTTGCCTCCTTGTGGTAAATTTAGAGAATTTATATGTCCTTAATGTTTGCAAACTTTGGTCGGTTTCTGGGTCACAGTCTCGAGGATGGAGCAAGGAAACGAGAATGTACAATTTAAGAAATAAGATGCATCCTGGGCACAAGCTTATGTTGTGTTTTGGGTGCTGGTTCCCCTAGCATGAGGTGCTGGTGTACTAGTGTCTCCACCAAACTGAAGGGCAACTGAAGTGGCCCTGGACTGGCCCTGGACTTTCTGGCCCAGTGTGGCCCACCAAACCCGGCCGCAGCACACCACACCATAACACACTGGCTCATTGATTTTACTTTCTGGTTCAACTTCAAATTTTTGTGTATGGAAAAAGACATTTATATTGTCTGCAAGTGATGACAATGGGCTTTACCAGTGGAAAAATGGTCATAACTTTAAAACGTATAAAGCCACTGTAAAAGTGATTAGTGGATTTTTTTTTTAGAAAACTTTTTCCCCAACATAGAGATGCTAGGTTAAAATGTATATGAACAACCCATTCTTACTCCAGAGGCAAGAAGCCCAACACGTCAACAGGTGGACGCCAAGAGCACCCTTATTATAGCGGCAGTATTTGACGTTTCAAGAGTGAGAACAAGTTGATATGAAAGTATAAGGGAAAGTGTGTATTTTAGGTGCTGTGACAAGTAAAAATTTCTTCAAAATTTCTTTTTTTCTAGAAGTGCAAATAAACTATTGTCTTATTTAATATGAGGTTGTGGAAACAAGTATTATAATAATATATATGTACAGTGCATCCGGAAAGTATTCACAGTGCTTCGCTTTTTCCACATTTTGTTATTTTACATTATTGGTATTTTACATTATTTTCCTAAAAATTCTACAAACAATACCCCATAATGACAACATGAAAGATGTTTGTTTGAAATCTTTGCAAATGTATTAAAATGGGGGGAAAAAATCACATGTACATAAGTATTCACAGCTTTTGCTCAGTACTTTGTTGAAGCACCTTTGACACCAATTACAGCCTCAAGTATTTTTGTGTATGATGCTACAAGCTTGGCACACCTATTTTTGGGCAGTTTCTCCCATTCTTCTTTGCAGGACCTCTCAAGCTCCATCAGGTTGGATGGGGAGCGTCGGTGCACAGCCATTTTCAGATCTCTCCAGAGATGTTCAAATCTGGGCTCTGGCTGGCCCCCTCAAGGACATTCACAGAGTTGTCCCGTAGCCACTCCTTTGATATCTTGGCTGTGTGCTTAGGGTCGTTGTCCTTTTGGAAGATGAACCTTCGCCCCAGTCTGAGGTCCAGAGCGCTCTGGAGCAGGTTTTCATCAAGGATGTTTCTGTACATTGCTGCATTCATCTTTCTGTCGATCCTGACTAGTCTCCCAGTTCCTGCTGCTGAAAAACATCCCCACAGCATGATGCTGCCACCACCACCGCCTACCGCTTCACTGTAGGGATGGTATTGGCCAGGAGATGAGCGGTGCCTGGTTTCCTCCAGACATGACGCTTGCCATTCAGGTAAAAGAGTTCAATCTTTGTTTCATCAGACCAGAGCCTGATGACTGGTTCCTGGGGTCAGGGCGCCCCTCACAGCCACGCTCAATGCGGGCCAGGTGCGGGCCAGGTGACCCAGAGACATAGGAAATGGCTCTTTTGTTGAGAATGTGGGTACCACAACCCCATCTAAGGGGGGGCGGCAAATGAAATTGTTTAAAAACAAAAGATTCTCCTCCCGGCCCTCCACCGGGGGACGGAGCGGTCTTACCACCTCCGGAGCTAACGTCTGTGTCGCTGGGTCATCTGTCTCAGGACCGCCTGGGAGCCTTCCGGGTCCTCGAGGGAGTCCGGGAGACGGGGGGCGTCTGCTTCCTACGGTGTGCTCGACGCAGGGGCTGAGAGCTGGGCCCGGGTTGAGGCGGAGCAGGTTTCTTAGCCACAGGGGGACGCCCTCGGCGAGCAGACGGGGCAGTGGCCTTGGCGGAAGGTTTGCGGCGAGGCAGGATGTGAGATATGGCCTCCGTCTGTTTTCTCACGGCGTAGAACTGCTGGGCGAAGTCCTCGACGGTGTCGCCAAAGAGGCCAAGCTGGGAGACAGGGGCGTCGAGGAAGCGAACTTTGTCGGCCTCATGCATCTCGACCAGGTTGAGCCAAAAATGACGTTCCTGGACCACAAGGGTGGCCATCGCCTGCCCGAGTGCCTGCGCGGTGACCTTCGTGGCTTTGAGGGCGAGGTCAGTCGCTAAGCGCAGTTCCTGCAGCATATCGGGGTCAGGGCTACCCTTGTGCAGATCTGTGAGCGCCTTGGCCTGGTGGACTTGCAGGATGGCCATGGCGTGCAAGGCGGAGGCGGCGCTGTAGGCTTTGTTGTTCAACGAGGATGAAGTCCTACAGGCCTTGGAAGGGGGTACAGGGCGCCCGCGCCAGGTGGTAGGGTCACTGGGACAAAGATGGAGCGCAACTGCCCTATCCACCTGGGGAATCGCCGTGTACCCGTGGGCCTCTCCGAAGTCGAGGGTAGCGAGAGCGGACGAGCAGGGCTTTTGACGAATGGAGAGCGGCGCTCTCCATGAAGACGTCAGCTCGTCATGCACCTCCAGGAAAAACGGGGTGGGGGGGCGGCGTGGCTGTGAGCGGCGCCCAGACCCCAGGAACCAGTCATCCAACCGTGACGGGTGTGGGGAGGGTGGAGGTTTCCTGTCCAACCCCACCCCGACGACGGCCCGGGCAAACATGTCGGACATCTGTGCATCCGCCTCAGCCTGGGTGTGCTGGCCCGAAGGCGGCAGCCCAGGGGAGGAGTCAGCGTCAGATGCCGCGCTCTCCGACGGAGCGGCGAGCTCATGGGCTTCAAGCTCCAGAGGATAGGCAGACCGGCCCGGAGGCGAGTCGCCGTTACCTCGAGGCTGGACGGAGGTTACCGAGCGTGTCGGGGGGCGGGTGGTCCGAGGGGACGTACCCAGCGGAACCGCACCCGCTGCCCTCCCCAAATCGCCTCCATCACCAGCCGCATCGTCTTCAATCCCGTGGGAAGAAGGAGCGATACGGGGGGCGGCTGGAGTGGTGTGCTTTCTATTGAAAGCAAGCCACGACCGCAATGTTACCATGGTCATGTTCTCGCAGTGAGAACGTGAACCATCCACGAACGCTGCCTCGGTGTGATCGGCGCCCAGACACACGAGACAGCGCCTGTGGCCGTCAGAAGCGGAGAGCACTCTACCGCATCCAGGAACTACACAGGGGTTGAATGGCATCTTCATAAAGACGCGCCCTGAAAAGGGCGTTCAACACCACTGTGTATTGCTCTTTCAGAGAAATAAACTCTTATGGAGAAATATTACTCTTTAAAAAGGAACTCTTAACTCTGCGCTGTCGAAGCGCCCAGGGGCAAACTGCACGCCGGCAGAGAAGAGAAAAATCCGCTGAAGTGTGCCATAAATCCAACAGCAGCAGAGCGTCAAGAGGATCAGAAGCAGGATCAGTTGTTACACGCAGCTGGCAGCATACACACGACCATCGGCTCCGAAGAAAATTACTGAATGAACGAGCGTATTTCCCTCGCCTTTATATCCGTATCCGGAGGCGGGGTATGCAAATACTGTTCGTCAACTCTCATTGGCCTTTTTTCATAGATCAGAGGCATCTTTCGGCGCTCAAGAGAGACCCCTAGTGTCGCTTCTTCGACACGACGTCGAAGTGAGCGACAGACGGGGAACTATGTGTAAATGATTCTTTAAAAAACAATCAATGAAAACAAAATTGGCCAGAATATGTACACACATATAAATATAAACAAATGTAAAAAAAAATTTAATAAATCATATGTTATGAGATTTTGTTACATCTTTATGTCTGCAGTATTTTAATTCCTTCCCCCAGATTATTATTTTATTTATTTATTTATTTATTTATTTATTTATTCCCTTTTCTTCCAATTTGGAATGCCCAATTCCCACTAGTTAGTAGGTACCTCGTGGGGGCATGGTTACTCACCTCAATCCGGGTGGCTGAGGACAAGTCTCAGTTGCCTCTGATTCAGTCAATCAGCGCATCTTATATTGTGGCTTGTTGTGCATGACACCGCAGAGACTCGCAGCACGTGGAGACTCATGCTACTTCCACACACAACTTACCACACGCCCCATTGAGAGCGAGAACCACTAATCACGACCACGAGGAGGTTACCCCATGTGACTACCCTTCCTAGCAACCGGGCCAATTTGGTTTAATTCTCTCTGAGCTACCTTAGACTTACCTTGAACAATTTAGGAAAATCAAAATGCCTTTTTCACAGTCAGTATGTCATGAAAACTAAAGAAGAAGGGTGTTGTTATTAAGAAAAATTAATGATAAAAAACTAATAATTCGGCCGCAGGAATGAGGCCGAGTGTTATAGGTTTGAAAAATAAACTAGTATTTATTATAGAAAAATTATTAACCTAAACGCATGTACATACATTACTTAAAATAATATAATAATGAAGTAAAATGGATTCCTCCTAATAGACTTAATATGAAACTATAACTTTCTGTCACTGTGTTATTATAGAATAAATATGATACATTTCAGTAATGAAGATGACTTGCATTTTAAAAAGCTTTATAATGGATGTTGGTATTGTCTCTTTATTTTATCAGTGCTGTATATAATGTCAGGGCTGTCAAGCATTTTGAGAGGTTATACTTCATCCCTAGCTATTTAAATGAGATGATTCTCTGTAGAATTCATATTAAATGCACTAGTTTTGTGGTGTCAGCATGCCAAGATATCGAATGCATATTGAGTCGTGTGCTCAGCCCTACACCAGAGCTCTGGTTATCCTGTCTCTGGTGCACCCTGATGTGCGTTGCCATGGTAAATTTGCGTCGATTGCCCGAAAGTGAAAATCTTGTGCTGATTGAAAAATCCAAATCGAAGATTTGTTGCTATGTTTTATTTTATATTAAATTACGTTTTCTTGTTATTTGGCATGAGATTTAGTTGGGTGGAGTGAGAGTGTGAGACAGAGCCTGAAAGCGTGTCTCACGCCCAATGCGTGTGAGTTGGCAACCCTGCAAAAAAAGAGGCACAACTAGAACTCTTTTAAACATCTGCACTGCTCTTGCACTTTAGTTTAGTACACTGAAGACACAAGCGCAGTGATGCAAACAGTGAAGCATCCGAGTGCTGATGGTGTGAGACATATTATCATCTGGCAATGTTTAGTTATCTGTTGTCGACTTTGTCATTGTGTTGTCTTTATGCGCATCTAAGCGGCTGCTGTTAAACTGCACACTCTCTCTGGAATGTAATGTATGGGTTACCCCGAGACAGTAGTGCTGATGAGAGAATCTACAGTGAAAAGAGAAACTGGAATATATGAATGAGTGAAGACCCATGCGCTAGAATAGAGACCCATCTCACACGCACTAATAATCACATTAACACAGATGTTCAGTCCGGTTTGGTACACACTATGTGGAATTTCTTTAAATGCGGTTGTCACTAGGATTATGCACTCACAGGTGACCTGAAATTATTTAGCTGCAGTGTGTCTGTGGCCACAGAGAGAGAGAGAGAGAGAGAGAGAGAGCGAGAGAGATAATAAAATAATTTTAGAAAGAATGGGTGATCAGAACCCCGGGCAGAGTCATCTCTCTCCGTCAATGTGTCACCACTTCCTGTTCAGCTCATGATACTCAGCAGGCCACATCTGGAGCAACTGACAGCGAAGGAATCAATCTACCATTTCTATCACACTGTCGATCCCATCTGCATTCTCTCTTTCCTTCATCCTTGTTGTCAGCCTCTGGACTGGCTGGAAATGTGCTAAAAATATATCCATGCAAAGAAAGAAAATCTATAAAACATGACGGCTGATGAGTGTATGTGTGTGTGATTCCAGCTGCTGTTGTTTTTTGGTCATAAGCCTAAGGTTAGGCAGAATACAGTATACAAGTCACGCATGCTGCTTCTGAAATGCTGCACGAATGCCAACTGCCTGAAACCGCTCAGGTGAGACAACAGCACAGCCGTCGCCATGGTGACCGGAACCCAACACTCGCTCACTGCATCCCTGCTGCGCTAAAACTTCACTCAGTGTGACATAACCTGATTTTACATTACAGTCTTTTAGGACTTTTTCTAACAAATACAACCAAAAGCTGGATTTGTACTTTTTCTGAAGAATATGTTAGTGGTGCTAGCAAGTGCAAAAGTCACTAGCAGAATGCTAGGATGTTAAGGGTGTTTGCCAGGACGAATGACGTTGGTAATTTGTTCAAAGTGTTTTTGTAGCATATGGTTGGTAGGGTGTTGTGAATGGTTGCTTCCTGAATAAACTTAAAAGTCTGATATTCTGACATCCTAGTGTCTAGATACAGCTCTTCACTGTAAATCTATGGGATTTTTTTCACCCATTTTATCATCCACTAGATAAAAATGAAGGAATATCCCGGATGCAGTACAAGTTAAGCTCAATTAACAGCAGTTGTTGCATAGTGTTGATTTCCACAAAAAATAATTTCAACTTGGTTTTTTTTTTCAACTTTTCAAAAAAAAAAAAGTAGAGGTGAATGGGGCCAGTCCAAATTTTTGCTGAATTCTAAATTTGGCTGAAGTTTCCTGGGGAAATGAACTGTAGAGGCGCTATAACCAAAGGATAACCAAGGTAGATTTGGCTTGAACATTGGGGTGGTTGCAGCATGAAGCATTTACTTGTTTCCATTAATCATGGTATAAATATTGCGGGGGGGGGGGGGGGGTTGTACGTACTTGTTTTATTATTTGAGGTTTTACCTCGCCCTCATCCCCCATAGAATCTACGCTCTTGGCTATAACGACTGTGTGTTTTATTCACTTTCACACAAGTGACGATTACAATGGCTGATTATGACTTTATGAAAACGTATTTTTCGCACATATATTTTATATATGCTTGTATTACAGACCCACCTACATTTACACATTTACTGTATTTCAATGTGATTAAATTCTTTGGTAGCTCACCTCATACAGTGTTGAACTTTGGACTCGGAAGACTGCGGTTCAAGCCCAGTCAAGCACGCAAGCTTACACGTAAGCTGAAAGCATCACAGAAGCAACATAAATTACCTGGTTGCTTCAGAAAATGTGCTTTTTATATTGCATATACATTTGAGACGTTTAGGTTTAGAGTAAGGATGTCTGTTTGTTTTTTGTTTTTATACCTCTCATTTGCTTTTTTTTTAAATAATATTGGTTAGGTTTATGTTAAAGTTTTACATTTAAGGAGGTTTGTTTTACTCATTTAAACCTCTGACTGATATTCACCTGAAAACCCCAACTAGGTATAGCTACAGGCTGGAGACCTCCAAATGGGGGTGGAATCTCCAGAAGAGGGTGGGGTTACCCCATTATGGGGTAGGGTTACTCCAAAAGGGGGCTGTGTCACTTCCACTCACGGTTAGGTTTAGGGAAAGGGTTACCGTACATTTCCACTGGAGTGTGGTAAGCGAAGGTGAGCGAGCGTTTTCAATTCATTCCTATGGAAGTCAAGTGCCTCGCTTTCGAGGTGGATTGTGGGATTAACAACAGTGTCGAGCAAGCTGTTCTCTGGTGTTGTGAGCGGCTTTGAGCGGTTAACTTCTGTGCCAGTGGAAACGCAGTGTTCGGTTAAGGGCTCCCAATATCTTTGCTGGTGGTTAGGAGCTCCCACCCCTTTTTGGCGCTCTGGCTGCAGCTATATTCTTTTCAAAAAACCTTGTCTGATTAACACACTTTCACTTGCTTTTGACATCCCCTGCTGGACATTTCTCTTGGAAAATGCAGCAAAACGAGTAAGGAAGCATATTTTCATTTAGCAAAAATGTTGCCATAGTCAAGCAATTTGAGAGACCAGGCTGGAAAATACAAGCTCAAAAGAGCTCACCCCAAGCCTCTATACCGGTCCCAAGATATGGCTTGGGCCTCTACTTCAATGTAAAGTCGAAGGCATTGTTTTGTATACTGTCTGCCAGGATAAAACTGTATGTCCAATCATTTAAGTGAAAAGTAATAGCAAACGTCTCCTCAGCAAGATGCTCGATGTAGGGAATCACGCAAATCCCTTATAGTTATAATTCTAATCTGAAAATTTATAAAATGATTATCTGAAAATTATATCTGCATTTGGATCATCAGTCGGTACATGTCATGGCAATGTGCACATTTTTTAGATACTGTACTTCAGCAAATAATCCAGCAGTCTCCGCATTGGCCACATCCTTCAAATTTTAATTTAAATTAAAAGGTCTTGGCTCTGCCTGTGCTTGTTAGGCCACTCTGATTTAGAGCTACTGTGAAACAGCTACAGGACTAGAGACAGCAGAGAGACAGAGAGGCTGAATATTTCCTTTTTTCTGTCCACTAGCTGTGCTGACCTCACTGTACATTGCTGATTTGGATACTAACCCCCAGGTGGGATTTTAGTGTGCAAGTGTGTATATGTTTGCGGCTCTACACTGCAAGTGTATCATTAGGAATATGATTATTAAGTCTATGAATATGATTTTTTTACTGAAGCTGTCAGTCCCTAACATTCCAAATATACTTGAAATGACACGAGGGAGAGTAAATGATTACAGATTTTTAATTTTTTGGGTGTCCCTTAAATATGCAGTTTTACTATTTAGATGAATTTATGTTTTAACAATATTTGGATACTTTTACAGGAAAACAAGACAAAGATACTTGTTAAGAATATAATTTTTGCGGTGTAGAAACTGCACCTTTATACAGTAAACATGTGTATACTATCTTGAGTTTGAATACCCCTTTGACACTATAAATACTAGTTCAAGAGTGTGCAACTGTGTGTGTGTGTGTGTGTGTGTGTGTGTGTGTGTGTGGTTCCTGCCAAGCCAGCAATAATGGGGCTAATGCTTCCGGAGGAGCTGTCCAGCTCTGCATTAGGTCTGGATGGGTCCATTGATTTAGAGCTAAGAGTCTGGACCGGACCAGCCCCATCACTTGCAAACACACGCAGCATCCTGTCCCAAACCGAGCCTCTAATCTCCCCAATGCAATTATAGCTGGTAAGAGTGCATTTTCAGGAAGGGGGAGGGGGGTAGGGGGTATTGAGTTATCAGCTAACGGCACTCCTGTAGACGGCCCTCAGACGAGCTGCCACACCCACGACACTCGTGAGGTAAATCGGTGCATTACTGCATTACTGAGGGCGGAAATGCATCTGTTGAAGTTTCATGGGAGAGGGTGCATGAGGACGGTAATGGAGTAATTCAGGGAGAGGGAGAAAATGTGCTAGAAAGAAGAGGTAAGAGAAGAAAGAGGCACAGAGAAAATGATGTAGGAATATATAGAATTATAGAATTGGCCCGGAAGAGATATACATGGTGAGGAAAGAGCGTTTTAGAGACAGAGACGGGGGCAGACTAGAAGATGACAGATTTGAAGAGGGAATAGTGTAAGAGAGAAGCTGAGAGATGATTTAGGCGCATTGTGACTGATGAGATAATTACTTCAGCACATTTTTTCCCCACAGCTTCTTTGCATTACACAATAGTGTGTGTGGGTACAGCCAATCAGTTCCTATCTGACTTTTGGGGTAAACTGGGGTTCCACCCAATTTCACCCATTTAAGTGGTATTTGGGCAACCCTAATGTATTGTATAATGTGATTTAAACATTTCAGGAGGCTTTTGGGATTTTTTTTAACAAATAAAAACAAAACCGGTTTTGTTTCATTGTCAAGGGAAAGTTGAAAATTTCAGTTTTCTCAGTCTACTTACCCTCATGCCATCCCACATGTATATGACTTACTTTCTTCAGCTGAACACAAAAAAAGATTTTTGGAAGAATATTTCAGCTCTGTAGGTCCATACAATGCAAATGAATTGGTGCCAAAATTTTGAAGCTCCAAAATGCACATAAAGGCAGCATAAAAGTTATCCATAAGACTCCTGTGGTTAAATCCATGTCTTCTGAAGTGGTTGATTGGTATGGGTGAGAAACAGATCAATATTTAAGTCCTTTTTTTATACCATAAATCTCCACATCCATCTTCTTTAGTTTTTGGTGATTTGCTTGGGAAGAGAATTTTTAGTTTAAAAGGACTTGAAAAGACATATTTAAGCACTGCAGTAGTACTGATTAGTTTTATGACAACTCCCTCCTTTAGTGTTCCAGTTTTTATGGTCTGTGGTGTTCATTTACACTCGTCCCATGAATATGATCATTCTGATTTGACTTGAATGCACCATTAAAGGGATAGTTCATTTAAAAATGTAAATTCTCATAATTTTCTCACCCTCATTCGATCCAAGATGTGTATAACTTTCTTTTTTTTTGAGATCGCAGAACACAGATTTTCAGAAGAATATTGCTGTTAATAAAATTTTTGGTTACCAATAATGGACCTACAAAGCTGAAATATTCTTCTTAAAATCTTCATTTGTGTTCTGCAGAAGAAAAAAGTTATAGACATCTGGGATGGCATGAGGGTGAGTAAATGATGAGAGAATTTTTCAATTTTCAGAGTCCCCAGTATAAGTTGTGATAATTATAATGTTTAATTTCACCCGATTACAATTTTAATAGGCTTGGGAAAAAGAATAAAGATTATTTATAGTGCCAGACACTGCTGTGGGCCTAAACGTCTGATTTTAAATAATTGTAATAATTTTCAAAATGTCCCCAGAGCTGCACTTCAAACATCTTTGACAAAAATAAGTGCTACATCATTGGATCTCAAATGTTTTTATTTCCATACAATTAAGTGTTTTTTATTACATTATCTCAATAACATGTATTCATTTGTGGTAAATGTGTCATTTAGGTTTTTTGTGTGTCTTGATTTAATGTCCACCCTGTTATGTCATGATACTGTGAACTTTAATTGAATGTCTATGATATAAAATGAAATCACACAGACTTAGAAATGTAGTATTATTTCACTTTTTCTCATCATAGATGGGTTGTCTATTACTAAAATCAGTTGACTTCAGCAGCCCTTGTTGAATTACCCGCCAATGGTGTGTGTCCAAAAATGGGGAAAAATGTATTTCCAAAGTTGGTATGCCTATACTGTAGCTCAAGAACTATTAATGTACTTTTATATTTTGGTTATGTATCTTCATTTTCAATGCTCTGTATGGAAAAGTACCAGGTATATGGGGATCTAAATGTAACCCTTTTCTATGGTCGAAAATCAAATTTGGGTCATATGGTTTGAAGCTATTTTTTTTTGTCTAACAAAACAAAGCTCCAAAGTGTATGTTTAAAATAATGTTAGAACATGTACCTATATTTATTTACAATAAAGCAATAAGGTAGCATTTTATAATAAGGTTACATTTGTTAATATTAGTAAATGCATTAGGTTTCATGAACTAACAATGAACAATATATTTTTGTACATTTATTTATACATTTTTTGTTACTGATAATTAATAAAAATACAATTGTTCATTGTTAGTTTGTGTTAGTTCATATTGCATTAACTAACGTTAACATATACAACATTTGATTTTAAAAATGTGTTAGTAAATGCTGAAATTTTCATAAACCAAGATGAATAAATGCTGTAAAAGGGTTGTTCATTGTTATGTCATGTTATCTTCTGTTGTTAACTAACGTTAACAAATGGAACCTTACTTTACAGTGTTACCAGCATAATGTCAAAATCTACATTTTCAAGAGTGCAATAATACACTATTATTAAGATTAAGCAGCACATGTGGCTATACATGTTGGTGTATACTTTTTGGATTTAAAAAAAACTTACATCTGGAATACACATGCATCAAATGTGACAATGTGTTTCACATGGCAACATCTAAATTAAATGGGTTTTATTTATGACTATATTAGGCTACACCAATGTCCTTTTTTAAGGTTTAGACCAGGCACAAATAGCTCTTTAATGTAACAAGTGCATGTTTCCACATTTTACAGTGTACATTCTGGCATGGGTGAAAAAATAAATATATAAAACCTTACTAGGTCAGACATTTTTGAAGTCATTCACACAACACTGATTGTGATAGATGCTAAAACTGTGAAACCCCACAGCAATTCTTCACCTTCTGTCAATACCATCAGACTCTATACAACCTTATACACTACTGCAGCCAAAATGCTCCAAATGAGCCACTGAAGGATTTCAGAGTGCTAAATAAAGCTAGTGGCATCTTATCAAAGTACTAACACAATAAAAGCATGGACTAGAGAGAATATAAAAGGAGAGAAACGTTCAGAGAGGGAGGGGAAGAAGAGATGAGCACAGCACAGCTAATGAAGAGGGAGTCTTCCTTTGGCTGAGTGCTAGACTCTGCTGCTTCCAGTAAAAAGCCAGCCGTCTCCACAATCAATAGCACCATAATTCCACTGCAGTAATTGCCGTTTGTGTTGAGAAAAGATAGTAAATCATTAGCCGGTGAGCCCAGCTAGGCTTGCAGGAGCTGGATAGGAGCTGGTGACCATTGCTAATAAGGTCAGGGGTGGCAACTTAACACTTAGTGAAATTCCCATACACTGAAACAGCTCTGAGCCTTTCTCAATTTGAGAAGAAAAAAAAAATCACTTGGCAGATGAGTGAGAACAGAGGATGGATACATTAGTGCTGCTATTATGAATGTGAGATTTGCACAAACAAAACTGCGAGAATACATTAGAGCGACCGGGTGGTCACAATTTTGGTATTAGACCATTTTGTGAAACGTAATTCTGTATTGAAATTTTTGTTTCAAATTAAGCAAGAACTGATTAGCTGCATGAATTTGTTTATTTTTCAAATATTTTCAAACATGATAATGAATTTAATTTACAATTTCATTTTCATTTAATTCATGTATTTATGAGTTTAATTTTGTCACGTTCAGCCGTATTTTTTTTTTTAAGCTGATTTGGTACTAAAATTTTGGTAACACTTTTTAATAACAGTACAGGAATAATCATGAATTAATCCCTGAATTAATAGTTACTCTTGCACAAATTAATGATGAGTTAAGAAATGGATTAATCAAGAACTAATGAAGAGCTAACATTAACTACAACATGAATCATGAATTCATGCATTAATAACAGCAACCTTAATTACTTGTTAGTACATGTTTGATAGATAATGCATTAATTAATATTAGGGAATAAACTAAATCATTCTAAGAAAGAATGTGAAGTATTTTAACCTTGAATTAAACATGTATATTTAATGTTGATATTTAAATATTTTATGCATTTAGCTGTCTGCAGTTTTGCCAAAAATGTCATTGAATGACTGCGTAATTCTGCCATATTTTTTAAATGGACATTATTTTATTTTTTTGGTTAGAAAAACACAATTAATAATGATCACCAATAATTTGATGTCAACCCATTTTGTTATTCCCCATTCCTTTCTTTTCATACTCAACCTACCACTCAATTCACTTGACATCCAGATCATACAAATAGGAATGTTGGCTTTTGTTGCTGGATCAATTTTTTTTCCCTATATATATATATATTATACTGTATATATATTTTTATTTATTTACACACACTCACCTAAAGGATTATTAGGAACACCTGTTCAATTTCTCATTAATGCAATTATCTAATCAACCAATCACATGGCAGTTGCTTCAATGCATTTAGGGGTGTGGTCCTGGTCAAGACAATCTCCTGAACTCCAAACTGAATGTCAGAATGGGAAAGAAAGGTGATTTAAGCAATTTTGAGCGTGGCATGGTTGTTGGTGCCAGACGGGCCAGTCTGAGTATTTCACAATCTGCTCAGTTACTGGGATTTTCACGCACAACCATTTCTAGGGTTTACAAAGAATGGTGTGAAAAGGGAAAAACATCCAGTATGCGGCAGTCCTGTGGGCGAAAATGCCTTGTTGATGCTAGAGGTCAGAGGAGAATGGGCCGACTGATTCAAGCTGATAGAAGAGCAACTTCTGAAATAACCACTCGTTACAACCGAGGTATGCAGCAAAGCATTTGTGAAGCCACAACACGCACAACCTTGAGGCGGATGGGCTACAACAGCAGAAGACCCCACCGGGTACCACTCATCTCCACTACAAATAGGAAAAAGAGGCTACAATTTGCAAGAGCTCACCAAAATTGGACAGTTGAAGACTGGAAAAATGTTGCCTGGTCTGATGAGTCTCGATTTCTGTTGAGACATTCAGATGGTAGAGTCAGAATTTGGCATAAACAGAATGAGAACATGGATCCATCATGCCTTGTTACCACTGTGCAGGCTGGTGGTGGTGGTGTAATGGTGTGGGGGATGTTTTCTTGGCACACTTTAGGCCCCTTAGTGGCAATTGGGCATCGTTTAAATGCCACGGCCTACCTGAGCTTTGTTTCTGACCATGTCCATCCCTTTATGGCCACCATGTACCCATCCTCTGATGGCTACTTCCAGCAGGATAATGCACCATGTCACAAAGCTCGAATCATTTCAAATTGGTTTCTTGAACATGTCAATGAGTTCACTGTACTAAAATGGCCCCCACAGTCACCAGATCTCAACCCAATAGAGCATC